>CAXAKX010000292.1:0-43397 GCA_963969525.1 Ontholestes murinus
TGTCTTATTGTGTTTTACCCTTTCCGTCGCCTATTTTTTGTTTGTGAAACTGTTAGTCACTACCAAGGGCGGGGTTAGTGCGAAGAAATTGTATCCCTGTTTATCCCTTTTTGTTTTTACGAATTTATACATCCTTTAATTAATTTTGCTTATATATATATATATTTGTCATGGGTTTTACATGTGATATGTGTTCGAATAAAATAAGCCCAAATTCATTTTATTTAAAATGTACCGGATCATATGATAAGTGGTTCCATTCTAAATGCACAGGCTTATCCGAGGAGGAAACATCACAACTTAAAAGAAATCGCAATGCAAATTGGATATGTAACAAATGTCAAACATCAGGTGCTTTCAATAAGGATCAATTATCACAAATTGAATCAATTCTGGATAACCTATTTCAGAAATACTTCCAGCCATTTAAAACAGACCTTGATGAACTTATTATTAAATTTAATGCAAATTTTAACGAGTTGGATGGTAAAATAAAAAAAATTGAAAGTGACATTGCTAATATTGAACTTAAAATAAACTCGGGGGATTCAAACTCAAATCTGAAACAAACAATGATCAATGATACAGACATTCTATATGAACTAGAAGATCGTCGTAGAAGGCGTAATAATATTATGATCTATAATGTGCCCGAATCAACATCGTCCGATTCTAGACAAACGTATGATAAAGATCTTTCTGCCATTCAAGCTACGTTAAGTCCATAATCACTGACATTTGTGCCAGTTCATTTGACCAGAATTGGTCGCAAAGGTACCCGACCTAGGCCAATAAAAGTTACATTGCAAGATAATGATCTTGTGAAAAAGATTATTTCTAGAACCTATAAACTGAAGGATAATATTATAAAATTTGGCTATGATCGTACTAAAATTCAAAGGGATGAATTTATAGAACTGAAGAATATTCTGGAGCAACGAAAGGAAAATGGTGAAAAGGATTTGGTTTTCAAATATATTTCTGGAGCTCCAAAAATCGTGAAGGCATCAACGAAACAAGTCAAACCAAACAATGCATAAAAAAACTAATTATATACTACCATAATGCAGGCGGTATGCGCACTAAATTAAGAACATTTATGTTAAATACCACTTGCTGTATATACGATGTTATAGTTATTACCGAGACTTGGCTGGATGAAAATATTAATAATTTTTAGTTTAAACTAAAAAATTACAATATTTTCAGAATGGACCGTAGTTTTAATTCCAGTACTAAATGCCGCGGCGGTGGTGTAATGATCGCTGTTCACAATAGCTTGATTTGCAATGTTGTTAATATTGATAATTTACCACATAATAATAGGAGCGATGACAGAAAAACGATAATTAATGGGGCAGCTTGACATTACAACAATGTTTTGCATTGTCATCAGGTTAGATTCGATAATCAAAAAACGGTAATTAGGCGAGTAGCTTTTAAAATTATAAAAACATTATGGCCATGACATTATGACACTGACATTAAGATGTTAAATTAAATATGTCGCGTTTTGGGTTCAAAACGTCCGAAGATATTGTTGATTTAATATTACATACACGGTCAACAAATACGATTTATAATAGAAAATATGTCACCAAGATGTTAGACGCATTTTGCCAAGAAAGGAATTATATTCTGGACGCAAATACGTCGCTTGTGTACTCAAAGATTGGGCAAGCAATATGAGAAAAACGGACGGCAGTGAGTATAAGGAGTATACGTTGAAAACAATATGGAACGTTACTGCCAAAATTTTACAAGAAAAATATTATAAAGAACACCACGGTAGTTTTGAAATTTTTAAAGATATTGAATTTAAAACAGCTAGAGATTCAAAAAATTGCAAAAGAAAACTACTGGAAAAGGTTGAAGATAAAAGGAGACATCGGACCGGATACGCCTAATCCCTTTTGGCAAAATTAAAATTCGAAAGGTTGGTTTAAGAACATGCCAGTCGGAGCAAACAAGATCTCCAAATGGACCAAACAGGCAGCGGAATCCAGTGGTTTAAATACAAAACGATAGAAGATAACTAATCATTCACACCGAGTGTCGGCGGTAAATGATTTAGCCAGAAATGGTGTTCCAGAAGAGCAGTTGATAAAAGTTACAGGACATAACAAAGCCGCATCTTTAAAACCTTTCTTCAACTGGATAGTGCGCACCATACAAATATAATAAGTGCTATGAGACAAGGACATCCTAGTGCAAAAAACGCAAATTCTATTGAAATGAAACCAATATCTAGCTCTCCAAACCCAACTGTCACTGTCAACACCAATTCTACTCCGGGCCCGTCGCATCAATACAATAATTGCAATTTTTACAATTACTATTGTACCAATCCAAAATGTTCCACATTTAATAAACCATAATTTTTTTTCATTATTATTATCTCATTTGGTAAATTATCTATCCAAATACACCCCGAGCTTGAATTAAGTATCAAAAAATAGTTTCTTTCGTACCTATTACCGTTTAGTAATTCAGCTCGACATAACATTTGTTGTCAACTGATTATTAACCTCGAGCTAAAGCTCTCTGTTAATAATCAGACAACAAATGTTATTGTCTCGCTCAATTACTCGGTAACTAGGTACTCAAAAAATATTTTTTGATAATTAACCTCGATCTTGGTATATTACTACCGATAACAGCTCTGTGGAACATTTATTTGTTTCTATTTCTATATCTAATATAAATTTAATTGTTGGCGCTGTTTACATACCACCGGGATCTCCGCTTGTTAAATTTAACGATCATTGTTTTGTCATTGAAAATATTTTTGAAAAATACCCTAACTCAAAATTTCTTATTATAATCTCCCAACAGCTATTTGGTCTAATGATGAACTCGGTCTTATTAACCATAGTACCTCATATCCAGCACAAATTATTGTTGAGACATTTAGCTTAAATAATATATTTCAAATTTATGACATACCAAATGAAAATAATGTTTTTCTTGACTTAATATTTGCATCTGAAGGATTTAAAGTGTCGGCAGCTTCCGACTTATTATTTGAAATTAAACAGCATCATGTGCCCTATTTAATTTCAATGCCTCTAAACATCCCTGTTAAATCGTTCCAATTTAATGAATGTATTTATGATTTTTCACGGGCCAACTATCTAGCTATTAATGACTATATTTTTTCTGTTGATTGGCGTAAAATGGTAGTGGTAAAGTGGGTCTATTGATAACATGGTTAATGTTTTCTATAATGTATTGTATACTATCCTAGAACTCTATGTACCAACTAAGTGTATTAAGTCGTCTACGTATCCACTATGGTTCACATCTGAGCCAATAAATTTAATTAAGCGTAAACGAATTGCTCATAAAATATACAGGGAATGCCTGAACTCCGTTAATTACCAAGAATTCAAATGTTTGCGAGAAAAATATATGAACCTGAGAAATTATAAGGAAAGGACATATTTATTATACGATAAATATGTCCTTTCCGTTAATACAGGAATAACACATAACCCAAAAAAGTTCTGGAATTTTGTTAAAGCTACAAATTCTATTCCTGAATTTCCAGATATTATGTACTATAAAAACAATTGTAGCAGCAATGGATCACAATGTGTTAATTTATTTGCCGACTATTTCTCCACTGTATACAGTATTGAACAACCTTTGTATATACCTAATTGTAATTATCCATCTGAGGTAATTCATATGCCACTTGAATTATCTCTAAGCGAAATATTCCAAGGTATTACTGATTTGAAATGTAGAGACAGTACAGGCCCTGACGAAATATCTGCTAACTTTTTAAAAAACTGTATTTGTTCTATTTCATTGCCAATCTATATTTTGTTTGAGTCATCTCTTTCGCAGAATATATTTCCTGAATTCTGGAAGAAAAGTTACATTACGCCATTGTTTAAGTCAGGTTAAAGAAATAATATAGCAGATTACCCCAGCATTTCAATTCAATCTGTAATACTGAAGCTTTTCGATGAACCTGTTACTGTTAAACTTAGTTGGATGTGTAAGAATATACTCATGGATGAACAGCTTGGCTTCCGGCATGGCAGTTCAGTATCAACTAACCTTTTGTCATTCAGTACATTTATCCTCAATGACTTTGAAGCTAACCATTCAGTTGATACTGTTTTTACGGATTTTGCCAAAGCGTTTGATGTAATAAAGTGGATTTACAGCTTTCTAATTAATCGCGTCCAATGTGTAAAAATTAGAAACTTTTTATCTAATGTCATTCCTGTCCCCTCGGGTGTTCCACAGGGGTCACATTGTGGTCCATTGTTGTTTTTAGTATTTATTAATGACATTTCTCAAGTTATAAGAAACTCCTCATTTTTGGTTTATGCTGATGATCTTAAGCTTTTTAAAGAAATTAAGACAATTGATGATTGTAAATTGTTGCAAGATGATCTTACATCTGTTGTTAACTGGTGCAACGATAACCGTCTTTTTCTCAATATTGCAAAATGCCAATCGATGAGTTTTTCCAGAAAAAAAAATATCTTACATTTTTACTGCAGTATCAACAGTAACTGTTTAGAGCAAATTAAAGTTACCAAAGACTTGGGAGTAACTTTTGACATGAAATTATGTTTCAGTGACCATATCCGCTTAATTTGTAACCGAGCTTTAAAAATGTTAGGTTTTATTAGACGAATGGCTATCGACTTGTCGCCAGCAGCTTTTAAGCTTGTATATTTTGCTTATGTCCGTTCCCATTTGGAATACGCATCTTGTGTGGTCACCTACTCAAACTACGTACATCAATTTACTGCAAAATGTTCAGAACAAGTTTTTAAAACTATATGCGTTCAAATTAGGCTATAATACGGATATTAATATTAGTGTGTTCTCATCTGTTACATATTGATAAACTGTGCTGCCGTAGATTTTATTTTGATATGTCACTATTTTATAAATTAATTTCTCATCAAGTCCAATGTACTTATCTCCTTTCCCAAATCAATTTCTATGTTAATTTAGCTAACCGATCGATTAGGCAATTACCTGTATTTCGCATTCCCTACCATAAGTCCAACTATGGCATTAATAGTCCACTCTCTCGATTTATGCGAACATCTAATGCATTATCACTAAATTTAAATTTTGACCTATTTGTTAACCCGCACACACAATTTATGCGTTAACTTAAGCGGATTAGTATATGCTAATTTATAAATATTAAGTTTATATCTTATTTTTGTTATAATTTTTTAGTATATTACTTTACTTTTTGGTTTGTTTATATGTGTTTTTGAATTGTTATTATATTATTTTTTTGTAATTCTTGTCAAAATGGATTTTCCGTAAATAAATATTATTATTATTATTATTATTAATAGAAATTGTTCACTGAATTCTCTTTATTCTATCAGCCAATATTTCGAGGATATTTTTTTCCTTCCTCAAGGCGAGAAAACGAGGTTAATAAACAATTCTGATAATTAACAAGTCGACCAAATCAAGACGGAATAAAATTAAAAATGTGTGCGCTCGTGGCTCGCAGTCCTATTTATAATGATATGGAATGATACCTAAGCAAAATAACATCTGGTGTTATTGCGATTGAAAATGCAATGTTAGCAAATACCTAGGAAATGATGCAATAATAATTAAATATATTACTTAACAATTAAAACAATTAATAAATAACAAAGGATTGTCTATTGTAGCCACCAGGTTACTCCTACCCCTCAGATTCGACACACTCCGAGTGGAGAATTTGGGGAATTGTCCATGGGGGCAACATGCCGAAGTTTCTTCTTTAAAAATTTGATTCCTAAAATTAGGGCACAAATTCGCACTAACACATATAACGAGAGTGTCCACGCACTGGGGCTTAAGGGTATAACTGTTTCTGTAAGTTGGAGCATTGGGGATAACACGGGGATGTCTTCTAATTTCATTCTTATACTAATAAACACGGGGCTTCCAGATATTGCTTCAATTTTGGAAATTTTAATGTCTTTGTAGAATATCTGGCACTCATCTGGCTCGATCAAGTAGATACCTTGAAGTTCTGTAGTTGCCTCATGGTTGGGACATGTGATTTTAAGGGTTTCTTTCTTAGGCAATACAGGAAGCAATTTATTTGTTTTTCCAAATGATTCCTTTCGATGTTTAGTTGGGTATATTGACATGTTTTAATGTTTCCATGAATTAATATATTTGTTTCATAATCTGCATCATAGTTTAAGAGATGTTCACTGCTGCATTGGTATTGCTTATTGCCATCAAAGCATATATCATTTAGAGGCCAAATTTTAGAATTAAATTTTGATATAATTAGGTATTTAATATTCGGTATTATTGATACATATTCTGATTTGTACTTTGCAGGTATTGGATGTTAAGCGTAAAGGTCAAATCAATGTTCGTAATTTATTAGAAGATGGAGAAAATAATGAATTTTTGTTTTGTCAATTTTGCAATTAACTGTCATTACAGATTCAAAGTCAAAAATATTTTCTAATTTCATTTTGAAAGGTAGTTCCTCTTATTAATGGATAGAGATTTTTTCTAATTTGTCAAATAAATCCTGAGGTCTTATTATATCTGGATTTAAGACTCTTAATTTGCAGAATGTTATTGAGTTAATAATTTTGTGTAGTATATTTATAATTGTACCAAAAAATAAAAGTATCTGATTATATAGGTTTTTCGCATACAAAATATGTTGGTGGTCAATATCTTCTTTAAAAATTGCATGTAATTGCATTATTCTAGATTGTAGAGTATTTAGATTATGTGCAATATCCTTAAGAGTATTATTAAAATTCTTTATTATTTTTGAGTTTACGCTATATCCAAATTTTATCTGATTTTGTAAATTATTTGGTTGCTTGCCAAATGTTCTAAAATTTCGTTTATTCTTTTCTCGTCTCGTGCCTAATCCATCTATTAAGCCTCTTTTAGTTCTTTTGGGTGAAACATTTAATTAAATAGTATTAATTTGATCAATAATATCATTTCTGGTGTAATTTACCAATTTGTTATAGTTCTGAAATTCTCTTTTAAATTTGGAAATATTGCTCATGGTACTTATCAAGAATTCATATTGATAATTTAGATTTTCAAATTCATTATATATGGGTTTAATATCATAATGATATACTATCGTATGCTTGGTTTTTTCAAGCTTTGCTGTGCCTAAATTCACAGGAATTAATCAGATATTTTCGGTGATATTTTTAACTTCAAAACATATTACATGCGGAAGGAAGATCATCATCAATTTTTGGTGTACCAAAATAGATGTTTATTCATAATTTAGAATTTTGGAAGATATAATTTATCATAGTTTTAACTGAATTATAGTATGACAGAGAGAATATAATTTTGCGTTCTGTTTTGATAAATCTCTAATTTTACCAAATCTTAATTTAAATTCACGTGCTATTCCTGCACTCATTTTCAATTATCTACTCACACAGTGAGCGACTGAGTATTCTAAAGAGGCATTGAATAAATCATCTGAAATTTCTCTTATATTTTCATTGTTTATTTCTTCAATATTATTTAATATCTCAAAAAATGTTTCAAAATTTGGAGTTTTAAATAAGATCTTTTGACTCTGGGACGTTTATTATTTGACAAATGAATTTTACTAGATTGATTATCATGTCTGGTTTCGTTTTCTGCTGTTTTACGATTAGGATCAATAGTTTGAATGTTTTCTTTTTGATATTTATTTTTAGTTTTTGATTGTTTCTGTTTGTTTCTAATAAATACCTTGGATTTCAGGGACTTCCTCTCGCGTTAAGTTATGTTTTTCAATAGTTTTTGTTTTATTTTCATTTATTGTTTCATTTATGTATTTATACAACAATTTGACTTTAGTTTTATGATTTCCTACATAATTGTTTGTAATTATGGTTTCTAAGTTGAGGTCTAAAAGAGATTCATTATCAATGTGCCCCGAAATAATTTCAGAAGGTTTTAATTTTGTAGTCGAGTGGATAGAATTATTATATGCTAATACGGCGTATAAGGTTTTATTTTCTATTGGTTCTTATTTAAATGTGTCTTGATTATTTAGGAGCCGTATGTGTTCAATAATTGTTGAATGTACGCGTTTTAATTCCATAAGATTCCGGGTGTTTGGAACTAATATAATGAATTTTGATTTTATGAATTTCCAAAAGTTCTCTAATGTTCTTAAATTCAAAATGATTATCCGAAATAATTAATTTAGGGATTCCATGGTGACAAAAGAATTTTATTCAATTGTTTGCTACTTCAACAGCTTGGTAAGAATTTAGTTTGTAAAGTTGCGTATATTTAGAAAATGAATCAATTATAGGAAGGAATTTGGAACTTTCAAGGGCAATACAATCTATATGAATTATTTCAAATGGTTACATAGCTGTTGGGGTGTTATTAAATTTTAATTTAAGTGGTTTGCGATCATATTTAGAAACTAAACAGACTTCACAATCATTAATATATTCTTGGATTGATTTCCTCATACTTGGCCAATAATATATACGTTTGAGTTTTAATTCAGTTTCATCGATGCCTCGATGATTTGTTTTTCTTCGTGATAATTTTGGATAATTTCCAATATATCGTTATTATTTTCAACGTCCTTAAGCAAATTGTTACATTTAGTTAGTAGTACTGAATTTTTCGTAAATAGGACTTTTGAAGTATTTTGGGGACAATATATTCTTTTACAAAACTAATGACTTGATTTACAAAATTTCTTTTAGAAAATTGAACATGTATTTGCATAATAATTAGAAAAAACACGAAAATTGCGTGTTACAAAATAGCAAGGCTATCAAAGCAACACTAGTTTGAACGTATTTCTTTCTGCAAAATGAAGTAAAAAGATTGAATGTACGTTAAATAGTTTATGAGTGACTGTAATATGGTAAATTTGGAATAAGAAATGAATTTAGGTTGATATAATTAAAAATAAATTAGCAAAAGCAATTAAATAATTCAATACTCAATTTTATAATAAAGCTGTACTGAAGAGAGCGAAAGTTCGAAACCCGTGTCTGCAGATGGTTATAAAATTGAGTATTGAATTATTTAATTGCTTTTTTACTTTCCCTATATAGTATATATAGGGGGAGTATTGTTTTCGTGATTTTTTTTTGAAAAATTTTTATTGCGGAAATATCCATTTTGGGCCCCCCTGAACCCATTGCACTAATTTCTAGAAATTTTTTTTGTGTGTCTGTGTGTCTGTGTGTCTGTCGGTGGGCGCTGTATCTCAAAAACGAAACATCCTATTGAGATGAAACCTTAAACTTAAGGTTTTGTCGTTAAAAACTGGAACTGAAAAGCTTTTGGTGAACATTCATAGACCGGAAGTGGATGATTACTCGAGGCATTTTTTGGTTTTTTGGTCATATTTTTCGAAATATGAAAAATTTTAAAAAACGGTTCAAACAAAAGTTATAGGCAATAAAAAACTGAATAAGTTTTATTCGAACATATTTTTCATAAAATTCTTAAATTTGGAGAAAAAAAATAAAAATTGAAAATTTTGACATTTATTGCCATTTGCTAATAAACTGTCAGACTTACATGAAGCTTGTATTACACATAATAATAGAGAATTCAATGGTGAACAAATCATTAAGAATAACATTTTTGCGTAGATCTCATAGTTTTCGAGAAAAATATAGGGAAAGTACTATGATGGCCACATCACCATTTGCTAATTTATTTTTAATTATATCAACCTAAATTCATTTCTTATTCCAAATTTACCATATTACAGTCAATTGTTTATAAAAAGTACCCTTTTTATAAACAATTGTATAATCGTATTCCGAAAGTTTTAATCGCCATCTTACTAATTTAGAATTTGGTTCTTTTATGGACATCAACCATTGGAGGGGCCTGTGATCAGTGACTATTTGGAAGGTGCGTCCGAATAAATAAGGGCGAAAGTATTTCACAGCCCAAACTATGGCAAGAAGCTCCTTTTCTATAGTGGAATATCGAGATTCAGAATCATTTAAAGTAAGGCTGGCATATGCAATGGGTATATCTGAACCGATTTTACCCTGTGACAAAACAGCGCCCAAAGCTTGATTACGAGCGTCTGTATAAGTATAAATGGTTTTGAAAAGTCCGGATATTGTAACAAAGGTTGATTCGTTAGAACATTTTTGCACAGATTAAAACAATTTATATATTCAGAATTTTCAATGTCGATAACAGCATTTTTCGTCATTGGTTTCTTCAGGTCGGCAAAATGTTTAATGAATTTACGATAATAACCTAACAGTCCTAAAAATTATTTTATCTGTTTTGTTGTTTTTGGGATTGGGTAATTTTGGATAGCGAATATTTTGTCAGGATTAGGTTTAACTCCTTCGGGTGTAACTATATGTCCTAAGTATGAAACTTCTTTACGTAAAAATTCTGATTTGTCAAGCTGGATTTTAAAATTTGATTCTCTTAGTCTTTCAAATACTCTCAGTCTTTCAATATGTTCTTGTAAACTGGTTGAAAAAATAATAATATCGTCCATGTAAACAAGATTTATTTTGAATACCGCGTAAAATTTCGTCCATGACGCGTTGGAAAGTAGCGGGTGCGTTTTTAAATCCGAATGGCATTCTAAGAAATTCGTAATGTCCATGTTCAGTGTTAATTGCGGTTTTTCGGAATGTCGCGTTCATCTACCTCGATTTAGTGAAAACCTGACGCTAAATCTAAAGTAGTAAAATACTGAGCCTTGCCTAATTTATCTAAACGGTCCGTAATATTGGGAAGAGGGTACCGATCACCTACAGTTTTATCATTTAGTTTCCGGTAGTCAAAGACAACACGCCATTTCCGCTGGCCTGATGCATCTAATTTTTTTGGGACTATCCAGATAGGGCAAGACCATGGACTAAATGATGGTCTTATAATATTTTGCTGAAACATTTCGTTAATTTGTTTACTCACTTCCGCTTTATGAATTTCCGGATATCTATATGTTTTTGTATAAACTGGTACTTCGTCAGTCGTAATAATCCGGTGTTTTATTTTATTTGTGAATGTTAAACTGTTACCTTTGGAATGAAAAATTACAGTATATTTAGAAATCAATTTTTTATAGCGGTTTTCTCTTCGTTATTCATGTGATCTAATCTCAATTGTGAAAAATCAAACTTTTTATCAGACATATTAAACATATTGCAGTTATTATATTTATTATTCTTACTGTTTATTTTATTATTACCATTTACGTTTAGTGAATGAGGTACCACATTATATTCGCTGATGGGCGTCACTATAAATGGTTTCTTTTAAGTTACATCTCTATTAATATCTGCCTTATTAATTAGAGTACAACAAGTTTTGTCATTTTTAACTGTTGTGTTCAGGTAAATAAATATTAACAAGGTCCATCTCAGGGACTACGGCTTTGCCGTTTATCATAACAAAAAATATACAAGATAGCTGTTTGTTCCAAATATGAATATTTATGAACTAAAATAAAGTTAAAAATTAATTGTTAAAAGACACTAAATAATAATTATTCTACATAATTTACATTTTTTTTAACAAAGACGGCCACGAAAAACATTTATTTTCGATTCGATGAAAAGAAGATTTTGTTTTTACTAGATAAAAAATATTTATTTTATTTTTTTGTGAGAAAACCGTAAAGATATCAAATATTATTAAGAGATGAAAAAGTTTTTAAATTAAACAGTCTTTCAAGCAGTATTTTTTTAGTTTTTATTAGACCCACCAATAATAAAAAATATTTTAGTTTTTACGTGGTGGTACTACTGTTTCTTATACTTCTTGTTAACCAATAATAATCATAATAACTGAAATGGTGTATTATATTATGGTAGTTATTAAAAATAAATTTCATTCAAATCAAATAAAGCGTTCAATTGTTATAAACAAAAGAAATAAAAAAAATTTAAACTTTGAAGCCAAATTCCGGCTTAACCGTAATTTTTTGGATATAGATAATTTGCGTTAAATCGTCATATTTTGACCTCAGGAATCTATGGTCCAGCCATTTCCCCGCATTAACGGGACACCCTTTATATATTAAAATGAACGTATCACAAATAAAATAAAATGAAACAATATACTAAAAACAAGGTTTATATAAAAACATAATAATATATAATGATATAAACAATTTAACAAGTTAAAAAAAATCATTAAACTAAATAGGGTTATTATTTTTATTAAACCATGCAAATGAAGGCGTAAATAAGCTAAAATTAACATCATTTTCCAAAATACTGGCCTTTTAAAAGTGGCATAGAAATAACTCCAGTCTTTAAAAGTCCTGCGTCAGAGACTATCGTTTATTGGTGCGACTGATTGAGAGTGAGTGGGTGGTGCGAGGCTTCTCTCTTATTGGTTGCGCTGAAGTGGCGGTATGATAGAGCCATTAAATGTAAAAATATTCTGTACAATTTTATAAAAACCCAAGCACATACATATAGTTGGGTTGAAAAGATGATCATTTACTTGGATAAAAACAATACTTATTTATAATTATCTATAAAATATCAGCATATACTTTTCAACCTTTCATAGAAAGGTAGTATTTGAAAATAAATTCCTCTTAATCGTTAGGCATTATATCTAATCGCATTTTGAGCAGAAAAGAAAATAAGATAATACCTAATTTATTTGAATATTACAAATTCATTTATACTTGTATGAAGGTCTCCTGGTGCTAATGCACAGCCAGGCATTAAATTACATAACTATTAGGTACCGTCGCATGACTTAAATCATGTTAAGTACCATCCGACGTTATGCTGTTATCATTTTTTAGACACATCACGAAATTATTACGAAGGGCAATCCCTGGACACGCGATTCGCTGTATCATAACTCGTCAGCAGAGCCTTCCAGGAGAAAGGCCCGCATGCGAATGAATCTATTTCAGTAAAATCGAAACATTGCACTTGAAATTAAAACTCGGGACTAGTCTAAAAATGCAAGTTCTCTCAACAATTCTTTCACACTGGCCATGTATGACGAATAAATACATAATTTCTTGATTGGAATAGTTATTCATTTTAATATTATTTCGACGAATTTTCGATTCAATAAATATTGACAGAAGCCTACTATGATACCCGCGTGAATAGAACAGGAATTATTCAAATGTGAGAGGAAATAAATTTCGAAATAACTTAAAAACTACTGACTCTAGATATAGTGATGTATAATACTTTCTTGTAGCAAATTGTCTTGCGAATCACAATATGAGATAAAATATTGGTCAATACATTTAAAAAAATTGAAATATGATGTTTTTAAGTGGGCGCTGAAATATTGATATTTTTGAAATGCCAACTGTCATTTTTTTTCCGTTGCAGAGGAATCGATTAGGTATCTTATAACTACTAGAAGTTATAGGCATTTTTCTAAACGCCTATTTGAGGTCAATATTTGACAAATAAATTTTTAAATCAGAAACTGTAAAAGTTAAGTGGACATAAATCCATATGAAGAGGTAGGTAATCGAACAAGGAATTCAAAAATAAAATAATATACAGTATGTTCTATTTAAAATAACAAAATTGGTAGCCGTTTCCGGTACATCCGGATATGAGGGGAAGTCAAAAATATTTTCCATGCGGACACCGCAATCTATCGTGCAATGTTGATTTTTTTCAGATTTTTCCTCTTGCAGGAACCCCGTAAACTTTTATATACAGGGTGGTCCACCCTGAATATAAAACCTTAAGTGTAAAGTTTCAGTTCGAAAGCTGTAACGCTTTTTGAGATACGGACAGACACACACATCCACACATCCAAACATCCACACACACACGCACCAAAATGGTAAACTGCATTGTCACCTGCAATTATTGGTTTAACGCCTTGCATACAGTTAAATTTAATTAAGCGAATAAATAGTATAAATACAAATTTTGTTGATGATTATATAAAGGTATTGGATGTCTTCCGGGAACATAAAATTAAAATAAATAAAAATGTAATTCCAAAAGTTCCATTAGCAATACATAATAAATTGAAAAAATCTTAGATCAAATGTCAAAACAAAAAATAATTGAAAATGTTGATGAAACAACCAAATGGGTTCACCCAACTGTAATAGTTAGAGAACCAAATGGAGTTTTACGAGTACGCTTGGACCAGACGAAATTAAACAAAGCTGTACAGCGCGAGTATTTTCAGCTACCGACACTAGAAGAAATCACATCTAAGATGACTAGTGCAAATTTATTTAGTCATTTAGATTCAACTCAGGCATTTTGGCAAATTGTATTTGATGACGAAAGTTCAAAAATTTGTACCTTCAGTACCCCTTTTGGCCGTTATAGATTTCATAGATTAGCATATGGTTTAAACTGTGCCCCAGAAGGGTTTCATAAAAAGTTTAAATCTATTTTTGATATTGATGGGGTTGATGTTTATATAGATGATGTAATTATTGAACTACATTAGAGGAACATAATGCACGATTAAAGCGTGTACTGGAATTAACAAGAAATAATAATATCAAATTCAATAAAAACAAAATGTAAATTTTTCCAACGCGAATTAAAATTCATGGGTCACATAATTAGTGAAAAGGGAATTAAACCCGACATTAGAAAAATAGAAGTTCACTGATAAGAAAGCTTTACAGAGGTTTTTTGGTAATGATTAGTTATGTAGGTATATTTATTTAGAATTTATCCTCAATTACAGCACAATTACGAGAATTAATAAGAAAAGGCAATTCGTGG
Organism: Ontholestes murinus; assembly: GCA_963969525.1. Lineage (NCBI taxonomy): Eukaryota > Metazoa > Arthropoda > Insecta > Coleoptera > Staphylinidae > Ontholestes > Ontholestes murinus. Next base: position 14,700 of record CAXAKX010000292.1, read on the forward strand.
AATTGGATGCAAGTTCATCACAAATGCATAAATAAATTAAAAAATGCATTAACAAATTCGCCCGTTTCGCAACATTTTAATCCAAAACTGAATACGGTGTTATCAGTAGATGCACGGATTAGGGACCGTACTAATGCAATAGTATATTACACTACAAGTGGAGAAAGTACGTGTTTTGCTCACGCGTGTACCAATTTGCACACGAGCCGACAGCCGAATAATAAATAAATAAAATAATAGTTGATATTCAATAATATATATATGTATAAAGTTTCGGCAAACATCCGTAACAAAATATAATATTATTTATTGGATTGATGAGGCTTTTACTTGGTGAAATTCCATTATATAGGTGATAAATAAAACACTTGGGTTTTGAGAATTTACACAATTTAATGTCGATGCACTGCGACAATTGTTTCGCCACACAGTGGCTTCATCAGGCAGATGATAAATGGATATAATTAACTACAATAATTACTTAAATACTAAACTGTGTAGGAGGGGATGGGGTGTATACAATGTGAAAATTAAGCTAAAATGACGTTTTACAAATTTAAAAGTGGGGAATTATTGACATCTATTTGATCATTTAGTAACAGACCGCGTTTATTGAATTTATTAATTTCTAATTGTTCTAGATAGTTAAGTTTCTTACTTTTATCACAGGTATGCAAAATTTTGAAATTTTTATTAAAATTATGATTATTATTAATTAAGTGGTTGGCGTATGTAGATGTTGTTTTTTTGCTGGAAAAACTTTTCTCGTGTTCGGAAACTCGTTCTTCAAAGCTGCGGCCTGTTTGTCCAACATATACCATGGGGCAAACAATTGTCGCAGTGCATCGACATTAAATTGTGTAAATTCTCAAAACCCAAGTGTTTTATTTATCACCTATATAATATTATTTTACAATGAGCGAAGTAGAATGGCTTAAGATTCACAATTTAAATATCATTACGGGTGAAGTTTTAATTGCCTATTTTAATGGCCTTTTTAATAACTTTGCCCCAATATTTCGAAGTGACAATTTTCATTTACAAGTGTATAAGCAAGTAAGTAAGTAATAATAATAAAAATAATAATAATGTGTATTTATAAAAGCGTGAGCGAAAGTGACATAAGAGTGGGCGAAAGTGACACAAGAGTGGGCGAAACTAAATCTCCATAGCAACCACTTTGCGTGATGTAAACTGTAACTTTCTAACAACAAAACAACATATGAAAGTTCTATTTTCTACTGCAGGATTGAACAAAATAATTTGATGTGCGCGTATGCATCGAAAAAGAATTGTTGGCCATTGTTTTCGGATGTGAACAATTTTCTCAATATATATATACTGGAGAAAAGTCTAAATACAAACAGATCACAAACCCTTAGAAGCGATTTTCAAAAAGAAATTAAATGATTGTCCCGCGAGACTACAAAGAATGCTACTTCGTTTGAAAAATAGAATTTAAAATTTTGTTTAAACCGGGACGTGAAATGTTTAAGCGGATACGTTATCGCATTTATAAATAATAAGAAGGGCACGTTTGCATAGTTAAAGACAGTATCATAATGACAAAAAGTTTAAAAAAATCATTAATTAAAGATACCGAAGAAGGCGAAACATTACGGAAAATATTGCAATTATTAAAATTAGACTGGCCAAAAGAATTAACTAAAGAATTAAATTATTATTTTAATATTAGAAATAAATTATCCGAATATAATGGTCTACTATATAGAAATAATATATTAATTAAATAAAGAGAATGGTTGCGACCGTTACTACGTGGTAATCCATACTTACACTGAATTGAAAAATTCTCTATGTTTTAACCACAAATAATATGTGGTTAAAACATAGTGAATTTTTCAATTCAGTGTAATATATTAATTATTCCAAATAAGCAAATTTCCACAATTTTGCGTTATTTACATTATACCCACTAGGGCATAAATCGCACACTTAATTTAGCTCGTGATTTTCTATTTTGGCCAACAATGGCAAATGATATAACAAATTTTGTTCAAAACTGCAAAACTTTTATGAAATTTAAGAGGTCAAATATCTATTTTATTTTAATAACATGAACTATTTATTAGTTGTGGATAGTTTGTCACAATTTGTCGAAATAACTTAATGAAAATTAAGATATTTGCACGTCATGGTAATTTAAAAATAGAGTAGGGGTGCAGATTAATAAAAAATGGCATCCAAGTACTATTTTATAAAAATGGCTGACGTTCAAGACGGTCGTGAAAATCGAAGTGCTCGGAAAGAGTCAAAATCAAGCGAAAATAATAAAAAAATTTGTGCTTGTGGTAATATAGCAAAATCGGGAACAATGTGCCCAAAGTGTAAAGTTTTGTATCATGCAGGATGTGTGAAGAAAGTAAAAATTTGTTGTGGCGTTAATCTGTGTAACACGGAATCCCCACTTTTAAATGAAGTCCCACTGGATTTTGAAAAAGAAGCTTACAATATTCTTAGAGAGTTTGCGAATGAACTGAAACTCACTAATTCGCTTCTGTTGGAGAAAATTGATAGACTGGAAAAGGAAAATGAACAACTTCGCTGCAAGGTTATTTTCGCGCCGGCAGAAAATAATAACATACATGAAGTCCCATCCAAACTGAAGTTGGCTGTATCTTGTCCACCGTCTGTGTCACTATCAAAAGAGGTTGATAACACGGCTGAACAGATGATCGATGTAAACAATGAATTAAACCCGGAGCCACAGGAGACGAACCACGATGAGAGAAAATCGGCTAGTGCAAATATCATTAATCTGGAAACGGAATTTACTACTGTTACTCACAAAAAAAAAACGTAAGTTACCCAAAAAAAATCTAGTAGTAGGTACTGGCGGCGGATTAATTAAATCCGCACTGCAAGCGGAGCCGAAGAAAACGTGGCTGTTTGTTAAACGCGTGAGAAACAATGTAACTGAGGATGAACTAAGGGAGCACGTTCAACAAATTCTGAACAACGATAATTTTATATGTCATAAAATTAATATTAACTCATCTTATTCTGCATTTAAAATTGGTGCTGATTTTAAACATCACGAACGGTTAATAGATCCATCTAATTGGCCCAGTGGGATTATATTAAACCGTTATATTTTTAGACGGGACAAACAACAACCAAAAAACATATAACAATACCTGTACTAGCGCACCGATTAATAACACATGCATTCAATTTTATTTCATCAACATTCAATGCCTGCGGAATAAGATTAATGAAATAGAGGCCTTTTTAAGCGCACACGATAATTTCCAATGTTTATGTTTAACTGAGCATTGGCTAAATAACGAAGAAATGCAGGTAGTTCGTTTGGATAATTTCACTGCAAATTCCTATTTTTCACGTGAAAATTATATTCATGGAGGAGTGGTGCAATTCAATAGGATTAACATAAGAGCGGATCCTCTAACACATCTTAACAGCCTATCGGTTGAAAAACATTGTGAAATAGCTGCATCACTACTTCATGACTATAATATTATTTTAATAACATTATATCGCTCACCTGCTGGTGATTTCAATGATTTCTTGGTAATATTAGCATCATTACTTGATAAAATTAACTTATCTAAAAATATTGTTATTGGAGGCGATTTTAATATAAAATTTAATTCTAATGATTATAAATCTGTGACTTTGAGTGATTTATTTCAATCGTATGGTCTTACATCTAGAGTGAATTTTCCCACAAGGGGCAGGAACTGCTTGGATAACGTGTTCACCAATATAAATAGCCATGACTTACAATGTAATCCAATTGATATGGGTTTGAGTGATCACGTAGGTATTAGTGTTAAGCTGAATATGAATTTAATTGTTAACACTGAATATAAACAAAAAATTAGACCTTTCACTCAGCATGGGCGTTTTCACCTGTACAATCTCCTTAGTAATATAGATTGGACTTTAATTATAGAATCAGGTAATAGTGTAGAGGAGAAGTTTGAAAAATTTATAGAAATTATAAATAAATATATTCATGAGGTATTCCCCGAAAAATATATTACATCTAATAATAAAACCAATAGAAATAAAGTTACATGGTTCAATAGTCACCTCCGAGATATGAGAGAAATGTTATTTTTGTTAAGGGATATGAGATCGGCTAACCCTGAAGTAAATGTTCACTATAAACAATACAAAAAAGTGTATCATTCAGCACTAATTGATGCGAAAAAAAAGGCATATAACAAGTTTTTACAAGACACTGGGAACAATCCTAAAACTATGTGGTCGTTAGTTAAATCTAATGCAAAGCATAGCTATAGTAATCTAGATTGTGGTATCAAGTCTGAAGATTTTAATGATTACTTTATTAATGTACCTAATGACCTTGTAAATAGACTTCCAAGTACTTCTCCAAATCCAATTAATCTAAGGTTGGAAATAAGAAATAAAATAGGTAATAACTACCTTGAATTCCAAGAAGTTAGTGAAGTAAAAGTACGTGATTCTGTAAAAAAACTAAAGAATACAACTAGCAGAGATATATATGGAATGAGTTCAATACTTCTAAAGGAATTAATCAATACCATCATTTGTCCTTTAACTAAATTAATTAATCTTTGCATTAAAACGTCGACGTTTCCAGCTTGTCTACAACGTGCCATGGTAATACCTGTCCACAAAAAAGGTAATTTTAACGATATTAACAATTACAGACCGATATCGCTGCTCCCAGTGATATCTAAGGTACTTGAAATGTTACTTTTCCAACAAATAGTGTCCTTTTTAGACGCGCATCATATTATCTCCACACACCAATATGGATTTCAGAAGGGAAAGTCAACTATGGAGGCAATCATCGCTTTTACCCAAAAGATCTATGAAGGATTCGAGAATGGAACTCATTCAGTTGCCACCTTCATGGATCTTAGTAAGGCGTTTGATTGTGTCTCGCATGATCTACTGTTAAAGAAACTATATTTTTATAACTTCCACCCAAAGTGTATACGCATTATCCATTCGTATTTAAGTAATCGTTCGCAAAGTGTGTATTTTAATAAAATAAAGTCATCTGAGGCTAAAATTAAACATGGTGTTCCCCAAGGGTCTATACTTGGACCACTATTATTCCTGTTGTACGTCAATGACCTTCCATATCAAGTCAACAATTCATCCATAACGCTTTTCGCAGATGATACAACAATAATGGACTCGTCTAGTTCATATGAACAAGCTTATATTAAAAATGCTGCGACTGTCAACACGGCATCAAATTGGTTTTCAGCAAACAAATTATCTGTAAATGCAGAAAAATCAAATAGCATCATGTTTACCTTAAAACCAAATAACTTAGATAGTCATGCTAAATTTTTAGGTGTTACTATAGACAGTAAGCTAACATGGCAAAAACATGGTGATAATATTTCGAAAAAAGTTAATAGCAGCATATACCTATTACGGGCAATTAAACAATTTCTGCCTCATAATACCATAAGAACTATTTATTTTAGTTTCTGTCAGAGTCATCTTACCTACGCATTACTAATATGGGGACACTCGGGTGTAATGTCTAGATTATTTTGTCTGCAGAGAAGAGCAATCAGAATTATAGCATCTATAAACTACAGAGATGATTGCCGTGAATGGTTTAAACAACTTCGCATTCTGACTCTACCTTGTTTATACATTTTGGAATGTTTATTGTATATCTATAAAAATAGACACCTGTATAAGATACACAAAGAGGCCCATGAATATGAGACCAGGTCTGCATTATCGATAAGATTAAATTACTTTCGACTCACCAAGTCGCAAAATGGAGTCAATTACTATGGCCCTAAATTATTCAATGCATTACCTTCTGAAATAAAATCACTCAGAGAAAATCTATTTCGAAATGCAATTAAAAACTATCTCATCCATAGAGCCTTTTATAGTATTCAAGAATGTTTGTCCAGTGAGTTTGCTGGTACATATTACCAAGTAAGCTAATCATATAAAAATAGGCCTTCTTATGAAAATGTTTGTTTTGATACTTTATACATACTCTTTTATACGTGTTTATGTCATTTATTTATTTATTTATTTATTTTTAGTATTACATATTGTCATGTCATATATACTTAATTTTAAAATGTTTGTTATGTCATGATAAACCAATTTTTAACATGTTATTTTATTTATTCCTATTGATTTTCTTATTTTAAGCATAGTGTTTTAAAAAAAGACCTTATAATTATATTATAATTATATTCTGCTTATGCAAAAGGGTTTTATTCAAATTTTATATCATTATTTTACATATATATATATATAGACATCTAACATATATTAAGATATTTTACTAGCATTATTTTAATTTTAAGTTTAATTATTTTATTACCCTATTGTAGTTAAGATATCAACTCTACTTATCTCTGACTTGTGTACAACAAATGTTATTAACACGAATAAATATTATTATTATTATTATTATTGTTAAAAATATTTGCCCACGAACTCATCAAATAATAACCGATCAAAATACATATGATCGTAACCGTAGGTTTCTGAGAATTATTCCAAATGAAGATGTTGAAAGTGAAATTAAAAATGACGATGATTTAAATGTTAATAACAAAACGGCTGAAACTTCTAGGAATGAATTATTTTATATCAACCACCCACTCACACAAGAAGTGGAAGGCCCATAAAGGTTCCAGACCGTTATAACACTTAAATTTGTAGTGTCAAAATTATCTAATTTCATTGTATTATTTCTGTTAAAGAGAGATATCATATATGTAGTTGTGCATTTATATTTAGTTAAGTTGTTTGTGTTAGAATACTTTTTATTTGTATGACTTTTTGTGTATCCTATTTTTATTCCCGTTCAGGCAGTTAATAAATATGTTTCACCGAGACCGGACGTTTGAATTTGTATTCCCCAAATAAGTATACCAGCGACTGCAATTCTGTGAAACGATGATGAATCTTTGTCAAACAAATCCAAATTTACACCAACAAATACTTTTTTCCGATGAAGCTACGTTTTGTCTAAACGGCACAGTGAAGTGTGAAGATATTTGGAGCTTTTGCAAAATGACCTAGTTCCAGCGCTTGCAGTAATTTTTCGACAATGATCCTGTCATACCAGATAACAGACTGTGGTTTCAGCAAGACAGTTGTAATAATTATTTTACTGTTTCTTTTCTTAACATTAAATTGTTATTTAGGTGCTCATTAATTAGCCACATTTTTATATTGTCAATTCGACAAAATGAATTTAAAAAAATAAGGGGTTGCCATTTGAAAAAAAAGTTGATTACGTCACTACTCACAAACAAATGACATACGATAATAGATTTGTCCTCAAAATGTGAGTTTTTATTAAACAAAATCGACCAGTTCAAGGATTTTATCGAAAAAGTTTTGGTTTCCCATTTACTAAATTTATTCCATACTTTATAGTATATACAGGGTGTCCCGTTAATGCGGGGAAATGGCTGGACCATAGATTCCTGAGGTAAAAATATGACGATTTAACGCAACTTATCTATATCCAAAAATTTACGGTTAAGCCGGAATTTGGCTTAAAGTTTAAATTTTTTTTATTTCTTTTGTTTATAACAATTGAACGCTTTATTTGATTTGAATTAAATTTATTTGTAATAACTACCATAATATAATACACCATTTCAGTTATTATGATTATTATTGGTTAACAAGAAGTATAAGAAACAGTAGTACCACCACTTAAAAACTAAAATATTTTTTTATTGGTGTATCTAATAAAAATTAAAAAAATACTGCTTGAAAGACCATTTAATTTAAAGACTTTTTCATTTCTTAATAATATTTGATATCTTTTACGGTTTTCTCACAAAAAAATAAAATATATATTTTTTATCTAGTAAAAACAAAATCTAGTTTTTCATCGAATCGAAAATAAATGTTTTTCGTGGCCGTCTTTGTTTAAAAAATGTAAATTATGTATAATAATAATTATTTAGTGTCTTTTAACAATTAATTTTTAACTTTATTATAGTTCATAAATATTCATATTTGGAACATACAGATATATTGTTTGTATTAGGATTTTGCAAAGAAAATTGTTTGAAAAGTGTTAGATGTTGTTTTGATTTATTTTATTAATTGATATTATTTAATTTTTATTCAATTGAGTAAGTTTATTTACTTATTAACCCATTTGACAAGTGAGACTCGTCATGTGATTACTTGGGCGAAGTTACGGTTGACGAGTCTGACTCGTCATCTGAATTTAAGTGGCAGGATTTGATCGCAAACAATTGCCTGGCGTTTGTATATGACAGCTTAAGTTGCAAATAAGGTAAAATTCAGTTATCTTTATTATTACACATGTTTTTGTGGTTTTCAGTAACTCAGGATCAAATGAAAGAATATGTTGCATTATGTATTATTATGTCTCAAATTAAGAAATCTAAATTTTGTTCATATTGGTCACAAAGAAGTATTATAAACCAATATTTCAGCCACTGTGTCACGGGATAGGTTTTGTGATATCTCAAGATTCCTTCACTATACTATGATAGAATTGGGAAGTTCAGAAATCTAGTTGATTATTTGAATAATACATTCGAAAATCTATACTTCAATATCACTCGATGAATCTCTCATGAAATTCAAAGGACGTTTGAATTATATTCAGTTCATTCCATTAAAAAAAGCGCGATTTGGAATAAAAATCTATTTACTTTGCGAGTATTCATCAGGTTCTTGCATGTGTTTTAAAATCTAGTTTGGCGCAGATAAAATACCGGGAATTGATATACCGGCGTCTGAGAGTGTTGTCCTAAAAGAAGAAGAGAAGGTTACCTCCCAATATGTGTAATTATATTTAAAATTACTAGAACAAGATACAAATGTAGTTGGAACTGCTCGAAAGAACAGAAAACACACGTCAAAAGAGCTTGCTTCCCTCGAACAAAAAAAATGAGGCCGAAATGGTTTTTAGCACTAAGATGGAAAGATAAGAAAGATAATAATAATAAAATGTATTATTTTTCAAATATGTAAAAGTAATACATTAATTAATTAATTAATCCATAAAGCAATAAATTAAATCCGTTATGTATGCATAAAAATCTGCAAATAATTCAGTACTCAAAGGGTTAATGAGAGCATAATGGGTATACTATATTCATATTTTATTTTTTTGTGCAAAAACCGTACAAGATATCAAAAACTAGTAGGAGTCAAAAAAGTTTTTGAATCTAATGCCCTTTCAAATAGATTTTTTTCGATTTTATTTGATGCACCAATAAAAAAATATTTGTTTTTAAGTGGTGGTACTACTGTTTTTTATACTTCCTGTCAATCACTAATGTCCACAATAACTGAAATGATGTATGATATTATGGTACTTATTAATAATAAATTTCATTCAAATCAAATAAGGCGTTCAATTGTTATAAACAAAAGAAATAAAAAATTTTAAAACTTTGAAGCCAAATTCCGGCTTAACCGTGAATTTTTGGATATAGATAAGTTGTGTTAAATCGTCATATTTTGACCTCAGGAATCTATGGTCCTGCCATTTCCCTGCATTAACGGGACACCCTGTATATATAAAATTTCAAGCCATGGCATATTTTATTACAATCTACAATCTACTTCTATTAAATCTAACGTTAAAATTAGCTGCCAAATATTAACTACACATATGATATCCAAAACCTTTATTAAAGTACATAAAATTTAATAATAAAATATATAAGTCCTTTACGTTGTAGAAAATTCACTAATAAATAGAAAAAACACGAAAATATTTTCGTAAAATCTACAACAAATGAGTCTTATTAAGACTACAAGAACAAATCACTTTTGAAACAACTACTTCTCTAGCTAGTACTTCGACAGACATTGAATAATACAAAAGTAATTTGCGTGTTACAAAATAGCAAGGCTATCAAAGCAACACTAGTTTGAACGTATTTCTTTCTGTAAAATGAACTAAAAATGATTGAATGTAAGTTAAAATAGTTTGAGGGTGACTATACTATGGTAATTTGGAACAAGAAAAGAATTTAGGTTGATGTAATTAAAAATAAATTAGCAAAAGCAATTAAATAATTCAATACTCAATGTCTACAGATGGTTATAAAATTGAGTATTGAATTATTTAATTGCTTTTGCTAATTTATTTTTAATTACATCAACCTAAATTCTTTTCTTTTAGTCTTAATAAGACTCATTTGTTGTAGATTTTACGAAAATATTTTCGTGTTTTTTCTATTACATAAAATTTGATAAAATCACCAACTGGTGAACGATGGGCAGTAACTATAATGCTATTTTCTATAGAAACCCTAATAATTTTTAATTATCATTGATACTCTACCATGACCAAATAATTTTCTAGAGAATTGAGCTGTTACATGGAAATTCATTAAACCAATTACCGACTACTCTAACTAAGCAGTGTTTATAATCCTTATCCTCCATCTCTTTCACTAAGCACTAAAGAACTTGTTGATGCAGCAGTAACAAATTTCAGTGTATCCAGAATCTACATCTGGTACCCAAGCGGTATAACGGGAAAAACTTCCGAACTGGAAAAGTTCATGCATACCTTAGACATCCATATAATACTCATAAGCGAATATCAAGTTTCCACTCGACGCAGCTTATATATAAATGACTACAATATCCATATTACCCCACGACCTAATCGCGATGCACGAGGTGGCAGAGCTATATACGTATAGCATGGGCTTGATTATACCGTCCTTGAAAGTCCAGACACAGAAAATATAGAAGCAACATCCATAATCGTCGGCGTAAACGGCGAAAAAGTCAAAATAAGTAGCGTTTGTCAATCTCCATCTAAGCCAATTATCTCTGCGGATTATGACAAAATCCTCATTGAGGACATTCCCACAATACTCTGGGACGACTTCAATGCCAAACATTTACGCTGGCACAGTCGAGTCACAAATCAAAGAGGCAACAAACTGTTATAATACATCACTCAACACAGACTGCCCATCCAAACATTAAGCCAAAATTCACCAACATATTTTCACAATGCTTGATACTGTCCTGACATTTTACACTTTTTCATAATCAATTGAAAAAGACATAGATATCACATCAGAATTACAATCTGATCACAATCCAGTAATAATGGATATACACAAAGAAATATCTAGACTTGAGAGAACAGTCAGAATCACTGACTGGAAGCTCTTCAATAACTCAGAATTGATGACAGTATTAATATTCTCACAGCGGCCATTCATAGAGCCATTCAAGAATCCACATCGGTGAAGAAGGTCTCTCCGGGCGATCCGCTTCCAAAATATCTCCTTAATAAAATTAGGGAAAAATCGTGTCCAACGTAGTTGGCAACGTACACGCTGTCGCCAAATAAGGCAGGATCTGAATGGGTTACAAAATGAAATTCAGAAAGAGCTCACAAAGAACTTCACCAAAGCCAGAAAGGCGACTCCTGCTATTCATGGATGAAACGGTCTTGTCTACCTTGAGGAAGACAAAGCCGAAGCCTTTGCGGATAGCCTCGAATCGCAATTCTCGCCGAACGACGAAACTAAGAGTGATGAACTCCTGGATGAAATCGAAGAAGCACTTCATCGTTTTGAACGATCTCCAAACTCCGTCCCTAAACCGAAAATGGTTAGAGAAATTAAAGACTTTATTAAACTGACGCAAAACAAAAAAGCGGACACGATAAAATCAACTACAACTGCCTCAAGAATGTCTCACTTAAGGCAATTGTATTTCTAGCAAGCATCTGCAATGCCTGTTTAAGAACAGGATACTTCCCAAAAACGTAGAAACACGCCACTGTCATTCTTGTGCCCAAACCTGGCAAAGATTCAAAGTTTCCATAAAACCGTCGTCCCATCAGTTTACTCGAAAAAACAATACAAGTGCGATTAACCGAATGGTCAAATGATCACAAAGTCGTCCCAAATGCACAGTTCGGCTTTAAAAAAAACCTATCTACAAACAACCTGCTTGTACGAACCAGCGATTACATTATCGAAGGTTTGAATCGTAAACAAAGCACTCTAACCATATTTCTAGATGATGCCAACGCCTTTGACCCCTTCTGGCACGATGGAATTATTTTCAAATTGCTAACTCTAAAATTGATTTTAAATACAAATAAAAACCCTTACTAAAATAAATATGATGAAATATAATAATAAATATAATGAAATATAAATAACTTACTCAGGTATGTACGTCAAGTGACACATGAAATATAATCGACTGAAAAATCAATTTTATAATAAAGCTGTACTGAAGAGAGCGAAAGTTCGAAACACGTGTCTGCAGATTATTATAAACTTTAATGCTAGATTTTTTAATTGCTTTTGCTAACTTAATTTAATGAAATCAGTTTAAATTCAATTTTGTTCATAACTTTTTATGTTATAGTCATATTTAAACAATCTAAAATACATTTTATCATATATTAGTTTATTCAACAGAAATAATTTCATTCAAATTAGTGTTGCTTTGATAGTTGTACTACTTGTAACACGCAAATTAATTTTGTTTTATTCAATGTCTGTCGAGGTTTTAGCCAGAGAAGTAGTGGTTTCAAATTAATTTGTTTTGTAGTCTTAGTAAGACTCACTGTTGTAGATTCATGAAATGTTTTCGTATTTTTATAGTTATTTGTATGCCAAGGCCGCGAAATATAACTTTAGTGGCCCGAGAGGAAAATTATAGCCGAGGCCGCTTGCGGCCGAGGCAGTATAACCCCGAGGACACTAAAGTATTTCGCGGCCAAGGTGTACACAAAGCTTTTTGTGCAACTGGTATAATTAATAATAAAAAATAACAAGAGTTATAGATAAGTAATGAGAAATTGTTGTCAAAACTTATTATGCGACTATTAGAAAACATATATTTTAACGAATAAATATTACTTAGGATTAACATTTATGGTTATAGTACAATTTGAATTATTGTTTACATTTACAGAAAAACCAGAAGTTGTTGCCATCGTGGATACAGTGTTACATTCTGCAATACTTGTAACATCATTTGAAGTGGACATAGAACGTTCCGGAAATATTTGATTTGATATTTTAAATTTATTTTGCAATGACTCTTCGATGCAGCCTTCTGCTACATTAGCCGAACGCCACCCACCGTGTCTCTTTAGTGTTGTAATACTTGCTCCGCTATCCGCAACCAAAGTCGCCGAACTTCGCCTATAGCAATGTCCCGTATATTTGTTGCTGTTCGGTAATTTCAGATATTTAGCAATTAAAGATAGGATTTTTCCAATTGTGTGAACACCAACAACTTGATTGCAACATTTTCCACCTTGATAGCGCAGGAATAAACGCTTACTATTAGGTTTTGTTGGGCGAAGACTTAGGTACTTTTTGTAAATTTTAATGAATTCTGCATTTGTATAGTAAATGTACGAGGTCGATCAGTTTTACTTTCTTGGATTCGTATAATTAACGATTTGTTAATATCTTCCACATCTTCTACTCACAAAAACAGAAATACCAATGATTAGTACAACCTAGAAGAACCAATACTTTTAATAAATCTCATTTCAAACTAATTTTCATGAAGTACTTACTTTCCATAATAAATAATCGGTATCATTTGCTTCCGTTACAAATTGAGTTATTTGTTCTGCAGTTAATATATTATTACTTTCCCTATATAGTATATATAGGGGGAGTATTGTTTTCGTGATTTTTTTTTGAAAAATTTTTTTTGCGGAAATATCCGTTTTGGGGTCCCCTGAACCCAAAACACTAATTTCTAGAAAAAAAATGTTTGTGTCTGTGTGTGTGTCTGTCTGTATGTCTGTCGGTGGGCGCTGTATCTCAAAAACGAATAGTCTGTTTGAGATAAAACTTCAAACTTAAGGTTTTATCGTTAAAAACTGGAACTGAAACGCTTTTGGTAAACATTCATAAACCGGAAGTGGTTGTTTACTGGAGGCGTTATTTGTTTTTTCGTGAATTTTTTCTAAATATGAAAAATTCTAAAAAACGGTTCAAACAAAAGTTAAAGGGAATGAAAAACTGAATAAGTTTTATTCGAACATGTTTTACATTAAATGCTTAACTTTCGAGAAAAAAAATAAAAATTGAAAATTTTGACATTTTTTGCCAATTGCTAATAAACTATTGGAGTTATATAAAATTTATATAACAAATAATTGTAGAGAATTTAAAAGCGCACAAATTATTAAGAATGACATTTTTGCGTAAACCTCATAGTTTTCGAGAAAAATATAGGGAAAGTACTATGATGGCCACATCACCATTTGATTTTTTGGCTCGATACCCGACAGATTTATTTTTTAATAAGGGCACTAACTACAAAAATTTCGAAATATCAATTCCATCTTTTATGTTAATTGTACATTTAAGCATGGAATAAATACTCCACAAACTTGACGATTTTAAAACTTTTGATTTGGCAAGTATGCCATCAAAACATTTTTCGATAATTTCGTTACCTTTTTTCCATGACACCACGCTTTAAATTCGTAATATGCCTTTTCATATTGCCGTTTGGATTTTTGTCGTATTAAATTTTCTGTTGCAGCATCCGCTATTAATTTGATTTATGTTGGAGTACAACTAATAGTATAATTACTATCGGAATCGGACATTTTCTTAAACTGAAAATAAAGTGGCAGTAAATAATAAACTAGTGTTGGCATGGCGACGCGGACTTTTTGCGTACTTTGGCGTACTGGTCGCTAGGCGACGCGTCCGCGAAGTAACTCGGACCGCGAAATTTCATTTTGCAGGCGTTCAGGAGTTCGCGATTGAACATCTTCGCGTACGGTTGCACAAAAATTTATTATTTAATTTTCTACAACGAACTTAAGGATTTTAATACATTTTATTATTAAATTGGAATGCATTAAAAATTAATCCTATTGGTTAATATAAATAATATTCAGTGATAATGTATTATTTTGCTGGTACGCAAAATCCAGTTTACTTGCACATTGAGCCAAATGAGTATTTATTGCAGCTATAAATTTATTTATAGCGATTTTTTCAACACGCCTGGAAAATCGAACGCTGCACTGATGAGCTGTTGTACAGTGAAACACGTGTTAGCGGATAGTCATATCATTTCATGATGTTGTTGGGAAACGATGACACCACAAAAATGTTACATTCTTCTGAATGTATTGTCATACATGTAACAACACCTGGCGGTGCTTTAGTACGAGGAGTAGTTGTTTTAACTTGTATTTGGTGGTTTTTACATGGTAATAATGTAAAACTGCGGATCAGAAACGCTCAAAATAATTCTAATTATTACTTTTATTTTTAATACTGCACCTGTAAATCAATATTTAATTTACACTTTTAAATAAATTTTCATAGTGTTAACGGTGGAGGCTTCTACTCCGTTATACATTATTCTTCACAAATAAACAACTTTTTGACTTTATTAAGTGACTATGGTTTCCACAATTTCAACTAGTCTTTATCAAACTGGAAATCTTCTTCTTTAGTGTTATACAAACAAAATTAAAAAGCTTTTTATTTGTAAATTTTCATAATTTATTGAAACTTGGTTTTGAAATAAAACTTTAATTATTTGTGACTATTTTTCAGTATTTATCCCCATATTTTTATTAAGAAAAAGTAATTAATTATATAGATATTTTATAAACAGGGCATGTTACTGGTAACTTTTTTTAAGAATCGCATAGAATCTCTTCATTTCGGAAAATATTTTCTTCTTAAGCAATACCTTTATTTTATTTTAATGTTTTAATAATTATATTATTTAAACTGCTTTAGTTAATTTTTAACTGTTTTAATTTTTCATGTTTTTTAATTTTTTTAAAATATAATTCGAAATTAATTGAATAGAAAGCAATGTGTGAGTGTAATAATCTACGTGAAACTTAATTATAGGCATATAATTAACATAAAAAACTGTGTCATAGAATTAAATTTGTATATATTAAATATTAAACTATACAGTATATACAGTATATACAGTAAATTGTCTGTTTTTTGGGGGAAGCGTATCCTCCATATTTTCATTAAAATTTAGGATTAGTAAAATATTACGATTACAATTCTTTCTTGTACTTCATATAAGAAAAATATATAAAATTGTGCAAGAAAATTCGTGTTTTAATTTAATAATATATAAAATAATATTTAAAAATCATGAAGTTTCGAAAGCAATATGTTTGATTGTAATTGCTGATATTTCTATGATGGCCGATGTGAGCGGTCGTGAATAATAGCAAATAATGCTCGAAAACCTAGTGAAAGTTGAAATAAAAACTGTGCGTGTGGTGTAGTGGCGAAGTCAGGAGTGCAGTGCAATGATTGCAAGTGTTTTTACCACTTAAGGTGTATTAAAAAGGTAAGAACCTGTTGTGGCTTAACTTTATCGGATGGAAACATCGACAGTGCAAGTCAGTTTAAAGATGCCCCGCTTTGTTTTGAGTTAGAGGCATATATGAATCTAAAACAGTTAGTTTATACTAAATTAAAATTGAATAACACTTTACTTGTGGAAAGAAATCAGGTGGTTATGTAGTGAGGTTAGTGTATTCTCCCCAATAAATATCAACAACAACAATGAAGTAGTCGCAATTAAACTGGCAGCACTTCCAACGAAGAAACCGGCAACACTACTTCCCATCACGAGTGAAACCAGCAGCAATCCTGAACGTATAAAGATGTGCAGAAAATAAACAATCCAGTTCTCTCAGCGAAGGAACCGGCAACACTGCTTCCCATCACAGATGAAGTTAGCAGTAACTCACAGCTGATCAGTCAAAATGTACGGAAAATAAATAAACAAAACAAACCATTCGGAATGACAAACCGCAACGAAGAACGAGAAGTCAGTAAGGATGTCTCTGCGCAATTTCACGTGTGATAAAATTACCACCCAAAAATGGTAACGCGGCATTCAAAATCGGCGCGGATTTTATACATCATGATAAATTAACTGATCCTGGTAACTGGCCCACAGGTATTATCTTAAACCGTTATATTTTTAGAAAGGCCAGCCAAGTGTCTGGGAAAAAGTAGCATTTCTAATACCCTTCAGCCAATACCACGTGATAATTATTATCGGTTGATCTACAGAATATATATTTATATATACATAATAAGCCGTACTTACAATTATAGTTATATTTAAAACCTCATCTACGCTTTTTCAATACTTGTTTCTTAGAGATATCTGATGAAGTGTTAAGTGTAATTTTCTATTTGAAAGGTAAGATATTTATTTTCTTTTATATACAACGTGTCCACGTAAGTATGCAACATATGGGAAACTTTTGTATTAACAATTTCTCAGAAAATTTTATTCCTTATAAAAGTTGATGCTTGATCGAAAACATACAAAAAAGGCAAAACAAATGACATTCGACGCTATATTAGCAAGATAATGAATATAAGACAGAGTAGAGTTGGTGTTAATAAAAAAATAAAAAAAGAACGTGAGAAATGTGGAGAATTCGTTGGATATCTTACAAAGCATGTTTATAATTGGGGAAGTCAACAGTTTATAAGGTACTAATGGCGAATAAGTTTAAAGCATTTAAACCAAGATATGTTCAGACTTTGCAAAAACATTATTATGACAATCGTTCTGATTTTTGTCTCATGGTACAAGGTGAAATAGAAATTGATAGAACATTTCCTAAAAAGATTTTTTTTTCTGGTCAACAGAAAATTCAACATTCGGAATTATCTGCAAAAATCAATATTCTCGAAAAATAAATGTTTGGGGGCTGAAAGACCTCAGGTCTATAGCCCCGACGGACTAACACCATTTATTTATTTGTATGTTAAATGTTATTATGTATTGTAAATGTGTCCAAATAAAGATTATTGTATATATATAAATGTTTGGTGTGGAATTTTGAACAGAAATATCATACGGCCATACATATTTCAGCAGAGTTTAAATTCATAAAGATATTTAGAATTTTTAAATATGGAATTGGAAAATGAATTTAACATGTTACTTTTGGCTACAAGAATTTGTCTTTGGTTTATGCAGGATGGGGCACCTGCACACATTCGAAGTTGAATATTTAAATGAACAATTTAATAAGTAATGGATTGGATGACATTCAAAATTTCCATGGCCTGCTCGCATTTTGGAAATTTAGAGGATTTGGAGAATAAAATTAGAAATATTTCAATATTCTTGAAAATGTAATCAGAGATTTTAACAGAAGAACAAATTTATGTATTAAGAGGGAAGGGCATCGCATGGTGTGATTTTTATTCAATTAATAACATCGTTAAGGTTGTTAATTTCAAAAAAAAATCATTTTTTTATTGATTAAAACCGTATGTCATTTGTTTTGTCTTTTTTATATGTTTAAGATCAAGCAATAACTTTTATAAAGAATCAAATTTTCTGAGAAATTAATAATAAAAAAGTTTCCCATATGTTGCATACTAACGTGAACACGTTGTATATATACCGGGTGCTGAATTGGTTTGGTATACATAGGAATTTAACATGTAATATCACATTTATGCATTTTGCTGCTTCCCAGATCATTTTAGAGAAAAAGTAAAAGAGTTAAAATTTCATTTTTATTCGCTATCGATTTGTTACTGGAAAATTTAGACATGACTGTATATTTTGTGTAGTTTTAAATTATTAATAACGTTCCTTTATAGAGGCCACTCACCCACCCTACATAAATATTGACACTTTCATCACTGTTTCTGTTGAAGTTAATTAAATCAAAACAAAAATAATGTAGATGTTTATTACAAACATCTAACAAAAACCGAAATAATACAGATGTTTGTAATGATTTCAAAAGCACTGTTGTGGTTTAAATTCATTTTTATATGTAGGGTGGGTGGGTGGCCACTATAAGTGATAAAATAAAAAATAAAATAATAAAATAAAAAAGTGTCTTGCTGAATATTAATTTAATTCCTAGATGACTTATAACAGGTTTAATATGTAAATTTATTTATATTTTTATTAAAAAAATTGTTAGCGTTTTAAAACTGGAGGTTTGGATAGTGGCCACCAACCTACCCTACATTCATATTTGTACTTTCATCACTGTCGCTGTTGAAATTTTGTAACAAAAACCGAAAATAATGTAGATGTTTGTAATGATTTTATAAACTCTATTCTCACCTTCTACTTTTAAAATAGAAACAAGTGTTTCCTTACAAATAATTAAAATATATAAATTCACATATTAGTACTATAAGCTAGCTCGTATTTAAATTAATGATGAGCAATACACTCGTTTATGATCTTAAGGTTGGAGGGTGGGATAGTGGCCACCCACCCACCCTACATATAAAAACAAATTTAAACTACAACAGAGTTTATAAAATCTTTACAATCATTTACATTATTCTCCGGTTTTGTAAAAGGACTTCAACTGTGAGAGTGATGAAAGTAAAATTATATACGTAGGGTGGGTGGGTGGTCACTATCCCACCTTCGAACTTATAGATCACTAACGAGTGTGTTGCTGAATATTAATTTGATTACAAGCAAACCTTTGTTTGTATTTTTTCTAATCATCAAAAGCATTTTTTTAATTATGCAGTTTAATAATCGCTATTTTATTTTTAGCCGCTGAAAGTATTTTTTTTAAAGAATAATAGAAATATGTTCATTGCTAATAGATTTTGAAGAGAACCAAGTCCTTGTTCCTAAAATTCTAATATTTAGAATTGGTTGTGACTAAAAACCTTAGCGATTTTAAATACTTATATATACGGTTCCATCAAGAATGTAGCATTACCTTGATTTTAAATAGGTTTGATATCTAAAATATTTCCAAAGTTTACTTTAAACCAGTCTGATAACAAAGATGATCATGACCATTAAAAAGTTGTACTTAAAATATTTTAATTTGGACGCAATAAAACGCCGAGAAAACTCTGGTTGGCAAATTGTCAACGACTTCTACGTGAAAAGTTTTAGTTACAAAGCAAATACCTTCAGCGACTTGTGAATAACAACACCAAAAAGGATTGGAATATACAAGAAAACAAAAATAAAGATATAAATTTCGATCCTCAGCCACTAAATTAAAAAAAAAAACATCAGTACTAGGGAAAAATTAACAGTTTGTTGAAAAAAATTAAAGATGGTATACAAATCAGAACAATTGTAAGCGCAATAGGATCGGCGACCCACCAACTAGCAAAACACATAGTCCAAGAAATTTCACATACGCAAGATAATCTTGTTAATAAAGAGAGAAAATTATCCAGCATTACATGAACATTTATATGGTATTGAATGGGATACACTATCAAGTTTCTCTGACATACATCTAGCTTATTCAGAATTTTATAATATCTTAAACTCTGTACTTCTTAAGTTTATTCCAATTTGTAAATTTAATATTTATTTATTATTTGGTATAGTATTGAAATAATACACCTAATCAAAGGAAAAAACTTAGACCAAACTTAACCTCAATGAGGGATAATATAGATATCTTCGAGCAATAATTATGTTAAACCAAATCTGCTAAGAGATATAAGAGATATATATATGTCCACTTTTGAAAATCAAATTACTTCTAATCCAAATCAATTTTGGAGCTACATAAACTCAAAGATGTAATACATCCAGAATTCTTTCGACATTAATTGATATTGATGAAATGTAAATGGCTTTCGTATTTTTTTTAAATCTGTTCATGTTTTTCCATCTAATAATTGTTCGTTATCTAATTTCAGCTTTTCCTTTTCTCCTGTTTCGGATAAAGTTGTTCATGACATTCTTAAGAAACTTCCTAATAAATATCGTTCTAGTGATGTCAATATACCTGCATTTCTTTTGAAAAATTGTGCTCCTATTTTCTGCTATTCGCTTTCAATTCTTTTCAACTTATCAAATAAAACTTTTCTAAATGCATTGAAATATCATCACTCTGTCCAATACTTAAATCGAATATCAATATTCACAACATTAATAGCTTTCGACCTATAGCAATTTAATACATATTGCTAACGTACGTTATATGGCAAAATTTAAAACAATATTAAATCGTTTTTCTCTAATAAACAGCATGGTTTTATTCTTAATTTATTCACTGCCATTCATGATATTGCTGAAATTCTTTACTCTGTTGGTCAAATAATACTTCGAACGTTTGCCATGTAATTAGGAATTTTTCCTATAGGGTAATAAATAAATAAAAAATAATAATGTGAAATGATTTGCTCAATTTTGGATTCTTTACTTGTTATATAAATTTCATGTTTATTAATGTTCACCAAAAACTTTTCAGTTCCAATTTTTAACGATACAACCTTAAGTTTAAATCTCAAAAGGATCATTCGTTTATGAGATGCGCCCACCGGCAGACACACAGTCAGTCATACAAACCGTCCTATGCCACTGTAGGTTACAGTGAAGTCGCAACCAACATCACTCTAAACGTTGTTGTCGATGTTGAGCCGTTATTGGTAACATAAGACGTGACCGATTGGATTACAAACCGAAAGTTCTGACTAAGCGATACATTTTTCGAAGGGTTACAGGATGACTTGAGTTAGCTAACCATAGATCGGAAATTGATCTGGTACTCAAGAAATCTTGTTATTTTGAACGACATTTGTTTTCCTTGTTTCTCGGTTCTTCTTCTGCGACGTTGCTGACCCTCGCTAATGTATGCCTGACAGTAAACGACAATCGACATCTAAGTGAACAACTTTAGTTATAGAGCAAATAAATAGAAATCAAGTGTCCCTGTTCTGCTTACAATATGCACTTGTTCACTCTTCAGTGAATAATAAACAAAAATATTACGTTCTGGAAATTTGACAATGCATCTAATATGTTTACCATAAATAGAGGACATAAATGGTATTATCAGGGCATAATTTTCCTCTAAAAGTGGAATATATAAGGCGGGACAGACATGTTTGGCAACAAAAAATGAAAGTGAAATTAATTCGGTTCTACGAAGAATGTTTGCTGCCAGAATTAGTAGACCCCCGCCACATCCGACAGTTGGCCATCAGAGAGCCAAAATTTATTTTAGAGGCTCAGCAAATAAGTAAACATAAATAGTCGTAATTAAACTCTAAATTTGGCAAATTTATAATTTCTTGGAAATAGTAAACCATATAGATGGTGACAACAAGTTTACATGGTTTATACATTAATTTAAGTTGTCTCGGGGTAACGACCAGGCCAAAAATGTTATAGAGCTATTCAGGAGAGATGGCGGTCGGGGTGTCTTGTCCGTCCGAATCAAGTAGTGCGCGTTGCAATTTTCCACCATAGGCGTGCGCGGCCAAATAAAATGTATGTCACAAATTTGTTATGTTTTCATATTAGTTATTTCATATTTCATTTATATTTTTTGTATTAGAATAAGTATTTTTTAATGTTGTATTAATATCCATTTCCACATTTGGTTATCAGGTAGTAGAAAAGGATACCAATATTATTGGAATGTTCCGAACTTAGTTCGTAAACCGCCCTTTCTCGTGAATTGGTCTATAGTTATAAGTTTAATGATAAGGTATTATTAAGGAATGAAGTAGGCGATAAACTTGATGAAGTATATAAAAGTCCATTTAAGGTTGTAAGAGAAGATAATGCAAACGTGACGTTTAAAATTAATAACAAACTGGTAACGGTACATAAAAATAGAGTAAAAATTTATTATGAATACATTTTTTAGAGAAAAAAATGTAGAATGAATATTTGTTGAATTTGGTTCTCGTTTATTACGTGGTGAAACATTTTTAATATTAAGGGTTGTTTATAGAAAGGCACTTGGTTGGTTTCACAATTTTTACGATTTATTCCGACTAGTTTCGATTTTTACATCATTATCTAGGAATGGTACAGAAGGTAAAATATTTTTGCTTAAATACTAAAATTTATACATTCAGGTAATGAGGGCGGTCATAATTGGGGAACAGCAGATTTCATCGTTTTCCTTTACGAGGTGTTTTCCCCGTTTTAGCGCTTGTTAATTTCTAATCCCTCTCGGAGATTTAGATTACGGCTCTTGTTACCTACATGCAAAATCTTAAAATTATTTTCTTTGAAGAAGTGGTTATGTGCGATGCAATGTTTGGCGAAACCGGTGGTGCCTTTATTGTCTAATATGGCTTTTCTATGTTCTTTTTGGCCAACATATGTGGCATCACATTCACATTGGATCTCATATATGCCGCATTTGTTGGATTTATCTATTAATTTTTTGTTATTTATTAAGATATCGGCAAACTCTAACCGTTACTTAATTATCTGTTATAAATATGCATAGCAAGAAATGTCTTTATTCAAACCGGAGGTGATCGATGCAAGGAATGTTGAATAGGATGCCCTACCACACACGAAATAATTAAACGTTGCATCCATTGCGCACCCCAAAAGTGCATTGTGCGTATGCGCTCTGACTAAAACGCAATAAATTGGGTATTGAGTATGAAATATATATGACAGTAGACTAGTTGCATCTCAGCATTTACCAGAAGCAGTCTCCAGTAAATTATATCATCTAAATTAATCGAGCTCGAGGCATCAGGTATGACAATTTTTATCACCCTCTTCCTTTTCCGTGTTTATATGTTTAACGATTATTTGTTTGTTTAATCAAAGTGTTAAGCATATATGGGCAACCTCTGGCCAGAGAGATATTTCAAATAACGCGAAAAAAAAATAGAATTATAAACTTGGCAAATTAATAATTGTTTATTTGTTTGAAATTCTCAATAAATTATATAATAATTAAAATCATTTCGCAGTATGTTTTTTTTAAATATTAATTAAAAATTTATTTTTACGTTTCGGGAAAAAAGTGTGATTAACTAATAATCGAAAGCATACATCTTTACCATATTTAACTAATTTAGTGTGTCTGTTTAGAAAAGCAATAAACCAAAATAATTATAGTCAATTACTTACAATAAAACCATTTTATTTATAAAAAAAGAAAAAAGAATTTTGATTTTATTTAAGATGAAAATTACTTTTAATAACGAATATTAACAAATGAGGAATGGTTGCCACCAATTACTCACTGCGTTTTGATTATTATTCGATATTTTTTTTATAAGTTTTCGGGTTTTTTCTCGTGTTGTTGGATTTGGTAAATCTCGAAGTTTCGGTGACATCTCATTCGCCATCTTCAGGAGTTCTAAGTTACGAGGAGAAGAGAAAACAGATAACATAATTTACATTAAATACAAAATCATAATTATAAAGGGAATTTTGAAAGTATCCTTAGTTTTTACATTTTTATAATATTAAGAAAGTCTATACAATGTATAAAAGCGTGAGTTAGATTTTTATTTCATAAATGGTATTATTAATACTTTAAATTTCAAATAATATTGATACATGGAATTTTTATCATAGCGTCATACTAACATTGCATTTATTGTTACTACAATATTTAAAATTATACATCATTCTATTTGTAGTATACTACTTTGATGCATAATTATTGCGGCTGCTATGGTACTTCTTTGCTGTTAAGAAAAATATATTTTTATTACTAAAATATTATAGTTAATTATTTTCTTTTCTTAATTAGTAATCCATTTCTTCGTTTATAAAGAGTAATTTAGTAAAATCTTTTTTTATCTGGTTTATATAAATTATTGATTATGATCTGTCTCTTTTATATTCTTATATATTTTATTAAATAACTTCTTTACACTACTTGTCGATAACCATTATTCATATAAAATAATCTAACTGAAATTATTTATATTAAAACATAATAAGAACAAAATTATGACTCTAGAGAGCTATAAAATTCTACTATATAAATTTTAATATTTATATTAGGAGGGTATATTCTACATTATTATACTATTTGGTAATATTTACCATTGTGTTGAAGTTAATGAGAAATTATTAAACACCACGTTTAATTAATATTTGTACAGTGCAAGAGAACATATTAGCCAGAATGTTGTTTAATCATTTAAATTATTAAATACTTGATTGTAGAGGCTTTCACTTTGTCATACATATTTTATAACTTTAAATAAAATAAAATAAACTTTGAATCACACACTTTATTATTCTTAGTGACTATAGTTTCGACACAATTTAGCTGGTCATTATCAAACAAAGTTTATTTTATTTTATTTAAAGTTATTTAAATTATAGACCTATGTATCAAAGTTCAATGCAAATCAAAGTATTATTAAATAAATCTAATATAATTACGTTAATATCCAAATCAAAGAATAAATCAAATAATACTGAGGTAATTTACTAAAACTATGTAACTTACTTCATAATAAACTAATTTGGAATAATTATTGCAAAAATACAGTGAAATTACACTTTACGAATTCAAAACTATATATAGTGTGTAAAGTGATGGGGTTTCCTATAGGGAAAACTTTTTTGATACGAATTTTAGGAGAAAAAAAAAATAATTTTGCTTGCTTCGAAACCCCTTATAGTCAAAAAAAAAATCCAGTAAACACTTAAAGTAAGATAAAAAAATTGAAATTATGTCGAGTTGTTGATTTTAAATATGACCAAGTCCGAGTTTTACATCAGTATCATATTACCCATGTTCTACTCGTTAGCAAACGGCAGTTACTGACAGTTAAGTCAGCTTTACTTGAAAAAAATGTTGACTTTAGAGCAGAGAATCTACCTGATGAAATATTATGGTACAGGAGAAGTCTCGTATAAATATGCAATATTGTTATTTAATGAGAAATACCCAAATTTAAGTGTAAGCGGATCAGCTTTAAAGAAATCAATTGCCGACAATCATTATGGCTATCGATTCGGTTGCGGAACAACCTAGGAAATCTTTTGGCAGCGAGCAACTGAACTCAATATTAGTCATGCATTACTGCAAACAATTTATAAAGCGAATAAAATTCATCCGTATATACCTAGATTCAGGCATACATTAGAAATTGTAGATCACGCTTTTAGACTCGATTGCGAAATGTGATGCATTTACTTCCAACAAGATGGGTGTCTATCTTATATATTATATAGTATACTATACCTTCATTGTTAGAGAATTCTTAAATTTACATTTTCCTGTAAAATTATGAATTAAATTTTTGTATTAAATTATTTTATTTCTTCTTCCCATTCAAAAAAGATAAATTTCTCAGTTCACAAAAAGAAAAGCAATAAATATTTTATCGAAATAACAGTTGCCTTATGTCTAACGTCGACAATTCCTAGTAACACGATACTGATATAAAATCGGACTTAGTCATATTTAAAATCAACATCTCCACATAATTTCATTTTTTATCTTATAAGTGTTTACTGGATTTTTTTTTAAATTCGTATCAAAAATGAGTTCCCTTTAGGAAACCCCATCATTTTAGACACTGTATATATATACACAGCGTATCTCTGTGCTGACGAGCCACAATAATGGCGAAACAGCTGTCCGCGGATTTTCCCGATCTTGTACATCGGTACATTGTTTGAAAATTTTTCAACGCCATTAGCACAACACTTATAAGATAAAAAATGAAATTATGTGGAGATGTTGATTTTAAATATGACTAAGTCATGACAATTGAACGCTTTATTTGATTTGAATGAAATTTTTTTTAATAACTACCATAATATAATACATCATTTCAGTTATTATGACTATTATTGGTTAACAATAAGTATAAGAAACAGTAGTACCACCACTTAAAAACTAAAATATTTTTTTATTGGTGGATCTAATAAAAACTAAAAAAATACTACTTGAAAGACTATTTAATTTAAAAACTTTTTCATCTCTTAATAATATTTGATATCTTTTACGGTTTTCCCACAAAAAAATAAAATATATATTTTTTATCTAGTAAAAAAATCTAGTTTTTCATCGAATCGAAAATAAATGTTTTTCGTGGCCGTGTTTGTTTAAAAAATGTAAATTATGTATAATAATTATTATTTAGTGTCTTTTAACAATTAATTTTTAACTTTATTATAGTTCATAAATATTCATATTTGGAACAAACAGATATCTTGTTTGTATTAGGATTTTGCAAAGAAAATTGTTTGAAAAGTGTTAGATGTTGTTTAGATTTATTTTATTAATTGATATTATTTAATTTTTATTCAATAGAGTAAGTTTATTTACTTATTAATGAGTGCATAATGAGTATACTATATTCATATTTTATTTTTTTGTGCAAAAACCGTACAAGATATCAAAAACTAGTAAAAGTCAAAAAAGTTTTTAAATCTAATGCCCTTTCAAGTAGATTTTTTTGGATTTTATTGGATGCACCAATAAAAAAATATTTTAGTTTTTAAGTGGTGGTACTACTGTTTTTTATACTTCCTGTCAATCACTAATGGCCACAATAACTGAAATGATGTATGATATTATGGTACTTATTAATAATAAATATCATTCAAATCAAATAAAGCGTTCAATTGTTATAAACAAAAGAAATTAAAAAAATTGAAACTTTAAAGCCAAATTCCCGCTTAACCGTAAATTTTTGGATATAGATAAGTTGCGTTAAATCGTCATATTTTGACTCCAGGAATCTATGGTCTAGCCATTTCCCCGCATTAACGGGACACCCTGTATATATATATATATATATATATATATACAGGGTGAGTTTTTTTCGATGTTCTCTATGGGGATCTCGGAAACTATAAGAGTTAGAGAAACGGTTAAATGGGGAAAGAAGTGTAGATTTACGAGACGAATAAAATTCCACTTTCAAAAGTGTCAATTTTTTCAAACCAACATATCTCGGTTATTATAACAGATAGAAAATAACTGTAAAGGACAAAGTTTTAGATAATTTTATGTAGATTAATAAAAAATAATCAGAAATTTTTTATCGCCATTATTTTCCGAGATATGATGCAAACTTACATTTTTTAAAATGGAAACCATAGTTGGCTATGGCCTCATTCAAAAGATAATTTTTTTCTCTTTAATCCAATATGACATACGACATAGTTATTTCTAAAAATAAGTGAATTATAGTCATTTTAAATTTTATTATAAATAAAAAATGGATAGCCATGAAAAGGTGAAAGTAAAACAATTGCAGTTGTTTATAATAATAGCAATGTTGTAATTATAAGTTCTACAAAAGTTAAATAAAACTGAAAAAACCAGCATAAGAATAATAATTTTGTAATTATCAAATGGCCTTCTGTATGTGGTATAAACCCATTTGTCAAGAGGATAATAAGTTTCTTACAAAAATATTATGAACAGATGAATCGCGATTCACTAATTGTGGTATTTTTAATCGCCACAATGAACATAGATGAACTTAAGAGAATCCACGAGAAGTTTCACAGAGAAAACTACAAATTAAATTTGGGTTTAATCCATGGTGTGTTTGGATTAATAATTTTTGGTCCATATATTTTTGAAAGCTCACTAAGTGAAACTGATTACTTTCATTTCTTCAGAAATCATTTGAAGATATGCTCGATTGTTTAAATTTATCATTACAAGCAAGATTAAAATGGTTCCAATATGACGGTGTTCCACCTCATAACATGTTGGCTTTACAAATTATTTCAATGATGCTTTTCCTAACTCATAAATGGGAAGAAATACACCAATCCCAGGGCCACCTAGATCTCCCGATCTGCGCGTTTTAGAATTTTTTTCTGTGGGGTTATGTACAAAACAAAGTATATGAAAAATCATATCAATCTGTGGAGGATCATAAACTAGTTGTTATTAAACATTTAATTCAATTTTACATGAGAATAGTCAAAAAGCCATAAATTCAATTT
>CAXAKX010000292.1:43597-65152 GCA_963969525.1 Ontholestes murinus
ATATGAAAAATCATATCAATCTGTGGAGGATCATAAACTAGTTGTTATTAAACATTTAATTCAATTTACATGAGAATAGTCAAAAAGCCATAAATTCAATTTTAAAAAGATATAAGTTATGTCATAATAGTATTAATAGTGGACTCTTTGACCATATTTTTTTTTAAATCAAAATTTCTCTCCCATTGATATATATATTGATAATTACAGAATTACTTTATGCAGTTGTTTCATTTTTGTTTATCTCTGTAAAACTAATAATTACAATATTGCTAATATTATAAACAACTGCAATTGTTTTACTTTCACCTTTTTCATGGCTACTCATTTTTTATTTATAATAAAATTTAAAATGACTATAACTCACTCATTTTTAGAAATAACTATGTCGTATGCCATATTGGAAAAAAAAATTACCTTTTGAATGAGGTCACAGCCAACTATGGTTTCCATTTAAAAAAATGTAAGTTTGCGTCATATCTCGGAAAATAATGGCGATAAAAATTTTATGATTATTTTTTATTAATCTGCATATAATTATCTAAAACTTTGTCCTTTACAGTTTTTTTCTATCTATTATAATAACTGAGATATATTGATTTGAAAAAATTGACACTTTTTACTTTTTTCAAAATATCTAGTTACCCTTGACTTTTTTGAAAACTTTGAAAGTGGAATTTTATTCGTCTCGTAAATCTACACTTCTTTCCCCATTTAACCGTTTCTCTATCTCTTATAGTTTCCGAGATCCCCATAGAGAACATCGAAAAAAACTCACCCTGTATATATATATATATATATATATATATATATATATATATATATATATATATATATATATATAGGGTGAGTGAGAAATTTCTATTTAATTTCTTTTATCTGGAAATCAAAAGTATTTATAAGAAAAATCTGAAAAAAAGCAAGAAAAGGCCTTAAATATACACCGACTTCCGATATTCAAAATTTTATCAAAAGCTTTTCAGCTCTGTCTACCAAGAATAAATATTGAGTTGTATCTCTTTTGTAGTTCTTGAGATACAGAACCCACATTAAAACACACAATTTTGAAAATACGTTAAAAGGGTATCCAGACCTCGCGAAGAATATATTCGCTTAAAACAATTTTAATTAAAATAAGTTAAAATCACAATGCATTCCTTTATTTTGTGTAGGGAAGAGGAAATGATTATTTAAAATTGTATCTTTGACAATTAGTTAGAAATAAAAACAATCAAATAATATCCTGCAAACAAGTAAACAATAAAATTAAAAACCGTATTAATAATTACAAAAAAACACGAAAATATTTTGTAAATCTAAGACAATGAGTCTTACTAGGTCTAAAAAACAAATTACTTATTAAAACAGGTAATTCTCAGCCTAACACCTCGACAGATATTGAATGGTATACAAAAGTAATTTGGTGTTACAAATTGTAAGCCTACCAAAGCACTAGTTTGAACATATTTATTTGTGTTTAAACTAGTTTAATAACGTTGCTATATTTACATTATGATACTTCAATATTGCGATTCAGGTATAGAATTGATTCAACTCCTTTTTAATAGAGATAATCAACACAATAATAAAGTTTTGATAACAATCAATCGTTACGTGGATCCAGATATAATAATAAAATAATAATACACATTTTTATTGACAAACTATATACATATTTACATTTAAATAATAAATAATGGATGATGTGTTAGTGAGTTAGTTCGTCAAAAGGCTATCGACCAGAGGTCTTTCTGCCTTGTTTTGTCCAGTTATATGGCGTCAGTCGTTAATGCGTAGATGGATGAAACGATGAGATGAAATCAAATATGGTTCAATTAGGATATAATAATAATAATTTTTATTTTCTTTATAACAGAATACAAATTTCCAAAAATAGATTAATGCAAACAAACATAAAAGTAAGACACATTCTGTTACAAAAAAAAAAGATGTAATTCAGATGTGTACCAAGGTACACCCTGATCTTCCAATACACCTTACATACTAACATTATTACATGAAACTAAAAATAAATGAAATAATTTAGTTAAGTTACAATTTGTAAATAAATGGTGCAGTTCTCTATAACCAAAATATCAAGAACACTGTTTGGTAAATAGCATTGAAGATATTATTTGTTTAAATTTCAATTTTGAATCGACGTCATTGCAGGAGTGGGCAATATTATTTTTGAATTGAATTGAATTGAAATTTATTGATCTATTATATTGTTAATGTACAATATTAGACAAGTCAATACAATACATAAATAAATAGACACATAAGATAAAATGTAAACTAAACACAAAATGGAGTAATCAATAATACAAAATTAAAAAGAATAAAAAATAATACAAAATTTAAAGCATTAACTATTGTATAGTGGAACGATCTTTCGAATAGGCTAGTTCTATGTGTTGGTGGTGATAATCGGCCACGGCTTCTTATATTAATGTTATGCACATCACTTCTGAATGACAGTTTTTTATAGAGGTAAGCAGGCGTTTTAAATTTAATAATACTACAATAAACAATAGGATTGCAATATGCGGCGGTTTTCCATGTTCAGCCACTTTAAATCTACAAGCTTATGACTAATGTGATCTCGTTTACTCATCCCAATAATTAATCTTAAACAAAAATTTTGAATTTTCTGAATTCGCAATTTAATTGATTGGTATAAACATGGATGTACTCACTCATAAATTCGATAAATACTAATTAATGCAGACTATTAGTATGTGGTTAATGTAAGCGGATTAGAGACTGCATATGATAAAAATATATGCTAATTAATAATGGATTTGATAAAAAAAATTAGGTAAAGTAAAGATATTTGCTAATTAACACATCTCTTTATACAATTTAGCTATCTTTGATGGATACCTTTAAAGGAGAAGGTAATATATTTATTAAACACTATGATAAATGGATAATTTTGCCATTTTATTCACAGAATATATTGAAGATACTACATGTGGATGATGCCCAATTTGCTTAACAAATTTGGTGATGTTCGCAGCTGGGTGTGGCCACCTATATTGTGGAAGATGCGTGCTGAGATTGAGTTTGTGTGCCATATGCAGAGCCCAAATGTGTAATGTCAGGCGAATTTTCTTACACACCTCAACAGTTGCTAAGAGAAAACTCGACAAATCCACCTCGACTTCAGAAGATTTAGCTTCCAGCACCGCAGATGACATAGCCTTAGTTCCGAGTAAGCTACTAATGGTTTTCAAAATGACGAAATTACAACTTTACTCGCAATGATGGTTTGTAGAAGACGACCAGATGGCCGCTGCACTTAGACCATTATTGGTCTTATGTGCCAATTACTCACAATTAATCCGCTGCCGGGAAGCAATTGCTAAACGTAGAATATAATTGAGGCATAAATAAAAAAATAATTATTGTACCTAAGAATTAATATAAGATAACTCTCGTTTACGTACTTATAAATTGGCTTAGAAGTTAAGCAATGGAACTCAACTTATCAGTGTTGGTTCGCACTTTTAAGACTATATACCTGCATCGTAAAGAGTGCTCATACTGTTTCCTGTTTTTATTTTAGAACTAGTACTACTAGTAGTAGTAGTAGTAGCAGTGGTAGTCGCAGTGTTTGGATATCGACCAAGTGGACCACAAAAATAGGTTTGTTATTTTAGAAGAGCTTATCAATCTAACATCCCATTAATTATATCTAAATAGGAAGCACCATTATTTTCGAGCGGGGGAATGCGATTGTATATCTGCGTCATCATACTTATCTATCCGAAATAAAATTGGTAAGAATGATAATATAAATTAATTTATAAACAAATAAATTTATACTTTAATTTCTCTTTCAGTCGCACCTTAACATAGGTACCCCAATGAATGATGATCGAGGATCAGCTGATCCAACTGCCCTAAATCCCACCTTACCAGGAGCAGCCGCTTCCATCTAGGAAGATGCAGCTGCTTTGTACCCCAAAAAGAGAACATGCTTCGATGTCTATCTCAGCAGATGCAAATTCTTCCATCATCGCCTTGGCAGGTAAGTCGTCTCAAATATCACCTCGGCAGATTTAGCCAGTTTGATCTTAAAAAAAACTAGAGTACTGGCTCTTAGAATAGCAAATTTAAACTTCAACGAAGATAATATGATAACTTGTAGTATATAATAGTATTGTATAGTATAGGATCATTTTAAGCATATATGATATGTTGGTTGGTTTGTCTAAAAATTCTTCTATGTGATCTAATTCCAAAAGCTCTTACCTGGACTCATCTATTTAAATTTTAATAGATATGGCATGGATACTACTTCAGCCAGCACAACCAGGTGTCCCTAATACCGCAGTCTCCTCTGCTACTATAGGCGGATAGTGGGTGGCACCTTTAACTACGTGAAGAAAAAAGAGGAGAGGGAGAGATGCTACTTCTGCGAATTATAATATAAAATAATTTATACTACCCTATCAATATTCTAATTTCTCTTTTAGTCGCACCTTTAGAGGATCCCGTTTCCCCAATTAACAATGATCCAGAATCTAAACATGTCTGTGATAATTGAGATATCCTAGATTTATTTTAGTAGTAGAATAAATATTGTCAATAGTAAGGAAATATAGCTCTCTTTTAACATATTTTATTTTTTCTAACTCCTCATTAGAACATATTGTACTTATTACAATTGTTAACACCACGCCTGCGCGAGTGCGGAGCGTCTCGTCCCTTAGATAAGCACCAGTAGAGGCCGAACTAACACACTTGAAAATATACTTCGGTAACGGCAGTACGAAAATTACGTTATAAATCGGGCTGCTAGAGTCTGTACTCACTTGTATTTACGTGTAAATAAATATCATTAAGTTGCAATCTTATTCTTTAAATCAGCCATTTGGCCACCAAGATTTTACATGGTCCTTCGAACCGGATCTGAAAACAGTGTTAGTGATCGTTTACGAAATATTTGCAATCGCGAGGTGAAGTACATCGTCTGGTGTAAATAATTACCACTGACAATAGACTCAAAATTTAATCATAACGGACGTAGAAACCGAAAATTATTGGTGTTCGCGAACCGGAAGAAGAAGAAGCCAATCCACATCACTGGAAGGAGCATTTACAAGAAGCAGAAGGCAATAAGGTCGTATTCCTATTTTTTTCCTTTCCTTAATAGTTTAACAATGGCTAATATTAGTGAATTGAAAAAACAGCGGGCAATTATAAAGGGTAAATTGACGCGATTTGAAACATATATCGGGGAAATAGATATCGACAATATAAATTTTTACGCATTAAAAAATAAAACTCAGGACATTAGTGGGGTTTTAAATGATTTTATTAACATTCAAACCGATATTGAAGAAATAGAAAATCCCAAGGAAGGCGCAGTAGATGAAATAACTGAGTTCAAAGCAAAATTTGACAATGTTTATGCCACTGCATCTGCATTAATTGATAATGAAACGCGTAAACGAAATAAAGTGTCACCGGCGACGGCCCATTTTGAATCAAACGCAGAACTAAAATTGCATCAAATTATGCTTCCGGAGTTTGATGGCAATTTTGAACACTGGATGCCATTTTTTAATACATTCAAGTCATTGGTTCATGAAAACAGCAAAATTAAAAATATTCAAAAATTTCATTACTTAATTTCGGCTTTAAAGGGCGAGGCAGTCGAATTAATTAACTCGTTCGATGTTTGCGACGCGAATTATGATACGGCATGGAAAATGTTAGTTGAAACTTACGACAATTTAAGAAAAATAAGTAATAAACATATTGGTGCAATTTTTAATTCACCAAATACGGAAACAGAAAATTTCATTAAATTAAAAGAAATTATTAGCGGTGTTAGGAAACATATTCGCGCGTTAAAAGCGTTAGATCGAACAGAGGAAAATCTTTTCGAAGATTTTATGGTATTTTTGATTTTAAACAAAATTGATAAAAAAACATCCATGGAATTTGAACGCACATTAGACAAAAAGACATTTCCTAAAATTGAGGATTTGTGTACATTTGTTCAAAACAAATGTGACTCTTTAGAGTTAACAAACAATTTGATAGGGGAGGCTACTAGCTCTCAAAATAATTTTATTAAAATCAAAACATGTCATTATTGTAATGATAACCACGATTTATACGGTTGCAGTAAATTCAAAAATATGAATGTCGAAAACAAAATTAAATTTGTCAAGAACAAAGGATTATGTTCAAATTGTTTGAAATTAGGCAATCATTCAGCACAAAAATGTTATGCAAATCCATGCAAAATTTGTAAATTAAAACATCATACTATGTTGCATAAAAGTGCATCACATAATGATAAGGCACCGGTTAATAATCCAGGTGAAGGTCGTTCATCATTCAATGTCGCAAATCATGTGTCAGTAGCGTTATTATCAACAGCGGTGATTGACGTTCTTAATAATGATAATAATTTCATGTAGGGGAGATTTTTATTAGACTCGGGTAGTCAATCAAATTTTATAACTGAGGAATTTGCAAATCAACTAAAATTAAACATGACTGAGGATAATCTCACAATTGAAGGCGTTAATGGCTCGATCTCCAAGGCAATGCATAAAATGGAAATCAAATTTAAGTCGCGTTACAACAATTGAGGGTCGTGATGATTGGAGATGTGATGTCTCATAAATTTTTCGCACTTCACTTTTAATGTATGTTAACACTTGTAACACAGTAGGCACCCTGTCTAAGTTAAATAACGGTTGTGGGACAAAAGGGACATTTCGAACGATTTTATGGATCATAGACATCCAGGCCCATGGATTTTTCGTCTCATGTTTCGTTACATGTATTTAGTGGTTTCAACAAGTGTAAACAAGTCATAAATTTTGTTCGGCCGGAATGGATTTGGGGGCGACTCGGCATTTTTTGCCGTACACATCTGGTATCGGGCCCACAAGTACCGCGACAAGAAAGGGACAGTTTAAGTGCCGAGTATTATAAACAAGTAATTGTTATTTTTATATGCCATTAAGGTTTACAATGAGAAATTTAAAATCGCATTTACTATTATATGGGTAGAAATTAATTCTTTCTATTTTCATTTAAAAAAATGTATAATATGATATTATTATAAAATAAAATTATAAATAATGCATAGATCAGCCATCGTACGTCAAATAACAAGAAGATGAATATTTAATAAGTAACGTAAACTAGCATAATCTAAAGTATATGCGCGCGGTACATACGCACCCTTACAAATTTATTTTTACTGTTTATTAAATTATTTTTATTACAGTCAAAAACAATACAGTTCATTTTGCTCATTTTTTGAAATATTGAAGCGTAAACAAGTAAATTACATGAAAGTAATGAAATTTATGTAACATTTCCCTTGAAATAATATCCCAATTTTTGGGTATATGGCGCACCGTACGTATCTATTTCAAGAAGCTGTAATATAACACCACTCACTCTCGGCTCAGTCTCTGTCATAAATATTAGGGCCTGTCATGTTTAATGGTTTGTTGATACTAACACAGCACCCCGCCGATCTTTATAAAATGCCGCATGGGCCACAATGTCCGATTTCTGATTTTATCACCTCGAAACGCGGTTCAAACGGAACCCTGAATTGAAAAAAGAATACTCGAAATTTATTAATGAGTATAACGAGCTAGGACACATGTGTGAAATTAATCCTGAACATGATATACCTCATTTTTACTTACCACATCACGCGGTTGTCAAACATGATTCAATAACGACAAAATTGCGCGTTGTATTCGATGCATCCGCGAAATCAAATGGTAAATCGCTTAACGACATCTTGTTAAATGGTCCCACATTACAAGACGATTTATTTAGTGTTTTGCTTCGTTTTCGCACATTTCTAATTGCTTTTACCACGGATATTATAATATTACAAAAAATGTACCGCCAAGTATTAATTGATCCGAGTGACAGGAATTTTCAAAGAATTGTATGGCGCGAAAACAAAGGCGACCCATTAAAATATTTTGAACTAAAAACGGTCACCTATGGGACTGTCCCGGCATCGTTTTTAGCGGTTCGATGTCTACAACAATTAGCAGAAGAGGCTAAACACGACTTTCCAAATGCGGCTACTGCTATAAAACGCGATTTTTACATGGATGATTTGCTTACCGGGTCAGATTCATTAGAAGATGCCATAATTTTACGTAATAACATCATACAAATTCTAAAAGGGGGCGGATTCTTATTAAATAAATGGAATTCAAACTATACTGAGGTAACTGAAGGGTTATCGAACTGCACAGATAATTTAATTCTATTAGACAAGGACGGTGTAAATAAATTGTTAGGTTTATATTGGCAGTCCGAATTAGATCATTTTAGTTATTCAGTACCGGAATTATCATCTGAACCTATAACAAAACGCACAATTTTGTCTAAGTCGTCTAAATTGTTTGATCTCCTAGGGTTAGTAAACCCCTGTATTTTATTATTCAAAATATTAATTCAAAAATTGTGGAAACTCCAGTTAGAGTGGGATGAACCAGTACCGACGAGTATTGAAAAAGATTTTAAAAATGTGTATAATGAATTACCGCATTTAAAAAGCATAAAAATTAAACGATGTGTGACAGATAATTCAAATAATCAGTATGAATTAATCGGTTTTTGTGATGCTAGTGAAGAGGCGTATGGAGCATGTATTTACATTCGGGGCGTCAATGCAAATGATAAAAAATATGCAATACACTTAGTATGTGCAAAATCGCGAGTGGCTCCTGTAAAAACCGAAACAATTCCTCGCTTAGAATTATGCGGCGCATTGCTTCTAGCTCAATTAATGGAGAGAGTAAAAAAATCATTGAACATCACAATAAAGAAATGTTATTATTTTACAGATTCTCAGATAGTGCTGCATTGGTTAAATTCACCATCATATAAATTTAAAATTTTTGTTGCAAATCGTATAGAGCAAATTAACGAACTTTCTAAACCAATGGAATGGTCCTACGTCAAATCAGAAGAAAACCCGGCAGACATCTTGTCACGGGGAATGCTCCCATCACTATTAATAAAAGCAGAATTGTGGTGGAATGGACCGTCTTTTCTTAAAAAACATGAACATTTAGCGCCTAATTTTTGTAAAACCATTGATGAAGATTGTTTACTTGAAATTAAACAAAATAGTTATGTGCATATAGCAACTACTGTAAACAACATATTTGATAGATATAATAATTGGAAAAAATTAGTTAGTGTTATATATAGCATTATGTCTTAGATTTAAATCAAATTGTAAATTTCCACAAAATAAGTCCACTGACCTATTAAGCGTCAGTGAATTGCAGAAAGCATAATTAGTGTTAATAAAAAATGTTCAAAAAGAATGTTTTTCTGAGGAATTGGCAGATTTAGCGTCACATAAGGTCGTGGTTAGGAAAAGCAAATTATTAAACCTTAACCCATTTATTGACAGTGATGGCATAATGCGAGTTGGTGGGAGATTCTAATTATAGTAAAGAATGTGATATAGAATGTGCAGGATGTTCATTAAAAATTGGTGAAACCAAAATTGCGATAATATGTGTATATAGACCACCTACAGGGAATATGGACATATTTTTGGAAAATGTTACTGACCTCTTAAGTCATGTATATGAAACACATAATCAGATTGTTATGTGTGGAGATCTAAACATAGACTACCTATCAAATACTGCAGAGAGGGCACTTTTGCATGATATATTATCTGCTTTTAAATTAATATGCACATTAGATGAACCAAGTCGCATACAAATAACAGATAGATGGGTTGCAAAAACACAAATCGACTACATGGTCACTAACATACCGCAGCACAACTGGAAATGTGCTAACGTGAACTTACATCTATCAGACCATCATGCACAAATTATGAAAATAAAATTTAACTCTAAGAGCATGGAAATCGAACAGACTCCAATATACAGAAATGTTAGACAACTCCAAGATAATAATCTCAATGAGTTACAGTATTATCTGAAATCAACGAACTGGGACTTTATTAAAACTGGGAATGTGGATACATCCTTTGAATTATTTTTAAAAGAATTCCTACACTCCTACAATATTGCATGTCCAATATTAAGAAAACGAAGCGCGAAAATGAAAAAAATGTGGGTTAATAATGAAATAAAAATTTCAAGCCAAAAGCTAAAAACGACTATCACTCATATGAACCCAGTCAGAACATTTACGCGAAAAGTACAAGAATGATAAAAAAATTCACAAAAAACTTGTACACACAACCAAAAAAAAATATTACGAAAAGCGAATAACAAATGCATCCAATAAAAAAAAGGAATTGTGGAAATTAGTAGGAGAAGAATTAAAGGGTGAAAATAAGCATTCTACGAACATGAGTGTAACAAACAAATGTGGTCAATTAGTAAACAACTCCCTAGATGTCGCAAACACGTTTGCTGAATATTTCTCTACGATCACAGACGAAACAGTTCAGAAACATTTTAAGGGCAAGGAATCAAAAACCTGCACAACATCTAAGTTCAATGCGCATACCATGTTTCTTACACCGGTGACCGAAACCGAAATATATAATGCTGTCATGCACTTGAAAAATAAAGACAGTTCAGGGCAAGACGGAATTCCTTCAAAAGTAATAAAACGGCTTATAATGGATATTATGGAACCTATGAAATATATAATAAATTTATCATTTACCACTGGAATATTTCCGTCCGCCTTAAAAACATCAAAAATTATCCCAATACACAAAAATGGAAGCAAAACCGACTTGGGTAACTATCGTCCTGTAGCACTTCTAGATACATTTTCAAAAATTTTTGAAAAGCTTATGGTTAATAAATTAAATCAATTCCTGGAGGGGTCACAACTACTGAAAGATACACAGCATGGATTCCGGGCCCATCGCTCGACGGAGACTGCTAGCGTCAAATTGGTCCAGGAAATTGCGAAAAATGTGGACAAAGGAATGTGCGTGTCGGGTCTTTTTTATGACTTTTCGCGGGCGTTCGATACCGTAGAAGTAGAATTTGTGCGGGATAAGTTACATGCGCTTGGGCTGCGTGGTACAGTGTCGGAGCTCATCCAGTCATTTTTATCGGACAGGGAGATATTTGTGAAAATTAATGATAGTGTATCAAAAAAGTGCGACTTAAAGAAGGGCGTCGTGCAGGGATCAACATTAGGCCCACTACTCTTTCTGCTCTTTATCAATGATCTAAGCGAAAACGTCAGCTCTGGGTGCATGGTCAATTTTGCGGATGATACGGCTATTATAGTGTCTGCCAAAACCCCAAATGAATTGCAATCAAATATTAACAAAATTAATGACGAAATGAAACAATGGTGCAATAAAAATAATATATTATTGAATGAAAATAAAACAGCCATCTTATCTTTTTATAACAGGAAACCTCCAGAATACAACGTTGGAAAAAACTGCGAGTCTGTTAAATATTTGGGGATTTACATAGATGCTAGACTATCCTGGAATCAGCAAGTTGACCATGTACTATCCAAGTTAAACAGTGCTTATTATGCTATCATGAAACTTAAACCTAAATTCAATAGAAAAGCACTAATAGAGGCATACTATGCATTAGCTTACCCACATTTAGCGTATAACATCTTATTATGGGGAAAAGCAAACACAACACGTGTGTTTGCTGCGCAAAAACGAATTATTCGACTTATTGTCGGTCTCCAGAGAACAGAGACCTGCCGCACTGCCTTTATTAACTGCAAAATTCTTACTCTGACAAGTCTCTTTATATACAAGTGTGCACTATTTGTTAAGAGAAATGAGCACTTATTTGTGAAAAATAATAATGCACACAACTATCAAACGCGACACGGTACTGATATACGCGCAACTCCGCACAATACCTCTATGTACGCGAAAACTGCACTATATATGTGTTCGGTGGTGTATAACAAACTACCTGAGGAAATTAAAAAGTATGAGAATATAAACACTTTTAAGACAAAACTTAATAATATTCTCATAAATAAATGTTTATATAAATTCTCAGATTTTATGAACTAGACATAGTATATAGGCCTTTAGTGTGTAATTTACCCTAGCTGTTATCAAACATCGGTTTCGCCTATTTTATCTGTGACGTTATTCTAACTTAATAATTTACTTGAAAGTTCTTTTAAATTGTTTTAATGTGTAGACTGTAAGTGTAATATTTATTTATTGTTTTTTAAATTGTTTTAATGTATAGACTGTAAATGTAATATTTATTTATTGTTTATTATTTTATTAGCTGATATTTATTTTCTTTAACTATTACTTATACTGACACAACACATCCGCATCAAATTTATATGTAAATCAATTTATTGTATAGTTTGTATATTGTGGCATATGTGAAATAAATGAAATGAAATGAAATGAAAAAATGATTAATGCACTCCCAACAAGGTATTGATACAAAACATCCTATACTTTTACCAAAAAAACACATATTGACAACATTAATTATCACTGACGCGCATATAACTAATATGCATGCAGGTGTTCAATCTACGTTAGCAGCCGTAAGACAAAACTATTGGCCAATTGATAGCAAAAATTGTGTTAAAGATGTCATTCGCAGGTGCATAATCTGTTTTAAAACCGAGCCAAGGTCACAACAGCCAATAATGGGTAATTTGCCAGCTCCACGGGTGACAATTAATAAACCATTTACTACCTGTGGGGTGGATTATTGCGGTCCCTTTTACATAAAGGAGGGCATCCGCAAAAGTAAAACCGTGAAGGCGTACGCCGCCTTATTTATTTGGCGACTGGCCCATCCTATCTAAAATATTCCGGACCTGGTCTTCTCATCTAAGAATGCCTCCAGGCGGTAATAAAAACAGATGCAGTTTGCGGTGTGTTTACTATCATAAATTAGGAAATCTTTTCAGGGTTCTACTGAATAGAAATCGTGATTTATGGCCTCCCCTCGCCGTGCGGCGGAGCAGGTAGTAAAGGACCGCAATCGAAAAATATGTACTTTTGCATCAAGTAATTAAATTACGGAATTTTTCAGACTATTTACCAAAACTAGGCGTTACCTAACCTTTGCGTGCCTGCTTTATTCTTACGGATAAACCAGAATATATTATCAACTATCACTCAAACAGTGAAATCACGTTAGGCGTAAAATACCGACAAATAATCCATTACCTGAGACGGCCAATACGGCAAAATTACGGAATTTCATAATTTATTACATTTATTAAAAAATAAAATCGCGGATCAAATTACAGAAGTAGCCGGTGATAATGAAATATTTAAATAATGATTATTATTGAACTCGCCATTTATAATATTAGATATTAATTTCATATAAATTGTTATGCATGTATTAAGATTTTGGCCAGTAAATGCAAGAATTTTGTGGAGCAACAATTACTATTTTATGTATGTTATTTAGTAATTTCTCAAGACTACACAAATTTGTATGTGTATATTAACAGATTTTGTATTATGTATTCTTTTTATTTCGTATGTACTATTTAACCCTGTACATACAGATGCAATGCGTTTCATAATCAATGAAAATAAAGTACACAATTTTTTTAATTAAATTCAAACATGATTTTGTAACAATCAAAATGAATATCAATAAATAAACTCACATTAGAAAGTTGCATTTTTTTGAGTCTACTGCATTTCTCATTAATTTTAATTTTCAAAATTTCGACTTATTTATCTATTCATTCATTTATCTATTATTTGTAAACAATTTTTTATGAAATAAATATTTAATTTTTATAATATTTTATTATAATTTTGTTACGATATTAATTTTTTATTTAACAATTTTATTTACAATACAAAACGGCGACGTAGAATTTTATTTTATTTAGTATTCTATAGTTATTTGTATGTATATTTTTTATATGTGTTTATTATATGTATAATTTGGTGATCCCTTTTATATATGGTGAACATTTTATTATTTTTTACTTTAATAACATTTCCTCTTTTTTAAAGAAAGATAATTTATTAAATTTTATTTTTATTTTCTAAACGAAATTACTGATTTACATTCCATCCATTCCTAGTAAAAGGGCATCAGGTAGTCCGAAGGGTACAGCGCGTGCCATACCAGCCGTGGTGACAGTTTTATTTTATTATGGGCGATTATTATTTAACACAACCACAACCGCTAACAATACAAGGGGCACTTGAATATTTTAGATCGGATGGGCTAGTCGCAAATATTCAAGTGCCCCTTGTATTGTTAGCGGTTGTGGTTGTGTTAAATAATAATCGCCCATAATAAAATAAAACTGTCACCACGGCTGGTATGGCACGCGCTGGAGACCATTACATCCTGCCCTAAGGAGCAGGTACCGGCTTCCCCCGCTACGGTCCTATTCATAAGAAAGGCTATTGTCCTATTGTGAGTTATCAATGGTGATTACGACCACTAATAATGTTTTGGTTAGAACTTGTCAATTTCAACCGCAACCAGTATTTACGATTCTTAATTTGCCCCAAGTCTGGCGCGCGCTTTACCCTTCGGCCGGCATCAGGTAGTCAGTCTACGGATGGATGATATATAAATCAGATATTGAATACTCTAAAAATGTAATTATAAATTGCTAACTGTTGTGTCGTAATTATGTAATTATTGCATCATATACTCCACATGCATGCTGATATCCAATCTTGAATTCCGTGCATCTCAAGAACTTCTTTTGCACCATTTCTAAACGGTTAATATTAGTGGAGTGAATGGTATCCATACAACAGAGGCATATTCTAAATGGCAACGTACTAGTGAGCAATAAAGAGTTATGTAATGCTTTCGTACTAATATTTAATATGTGGGTGTTAAATAAAAATTTTGAATCAAATGTGATACCTACTCTTGTAAGGCTAGATGACTCAATTAATGAATATGTATATTCAATTCTATTACCTCTCGATGTAGTTATTGAATAGCATTTGTTTATATTTAAAAGAGTAAAAATTGTTTCATAAATTTTGAGATCGTCCACACATAATAAAAATTCGCAGTTTAATAATATCTTCTACGTCATTAATAAAAATATTAAACAAAACTGGTCCACAATGTAAAACGTTTTTGATAAATTTGAACAATCTCCATGTCTTTCAAAAAGAACTGATAAAGTTTTCAAATTTGTGTTAAAATGAAAACATTTGCTTATTATTAATACCTTAAATATCGAGTACACGTAAAATTACTACGACTACCAACTACTTATTGTCACGACCCCGACGAGCTGGTGCCTACCGACTAAAATCTCCCATTAACACCTTAAAAATAGAGTACACGTAAAATTACTACGACCTAGTGATCGGCGTGCGAACTACCGATTTTTATTTTAGGGCACGATCGTAATTTATGTATGTAAATATAATTTTGTACCGTTCCACTTTAATACCCTAAAAATCGAGGAAACGTGAAATTACTACCACCAACAGCTTATTGTGTAGTTGTTATCGGCATGCGACCTACCGATTTGTAGAGTACCGTCGTAAATTTAAAATCCAGGCGAAGATTTTATGGGCAATTGCGGTTTTCTTTGTTGTGAGGGGAAAGGAGGGTCGGCTGCCGATGGGGCGAAAAGAGCATCTTCGCTCCGCCGCACGGCGAGGGAAGGCCATAAATCACGATTTCTATTCAGTAGAACTCTGAAAAGATTTCCTAATTTATGATAGTAAACACACCGCAAACTGCATCTGTTTTTATTACCGCCTGGAGGCATTCTTAGAGGCAATGTCCAGGTCCGTTTATTTGTATGTGTACAAAGGCAGTACATATTGAGGTCGTTAGTGATCTAACTACTGAAGCTTTCATCGGTGCACTGCGACGATTTATCGCCCGTCGGGGTAAATGCCGTGATATATACTCCGATAACGGTACAAATTTCGTCAGCGCAAACAACGAACTTCAAAAATTAAAAACATTTTTTGACAACCAAAAAAACATACAAAGACTTGGGTGTGAATGTAGTAGCCAGGGAATAAATTGGCATTTTATACCTCCGCGAGCTCCTCATATGGGGGGGGCTTTGGGAAGCGTCAATTAAAATTGCCAAAAGGCATCTGTAT
Source organism: Ontholestes murinus (assembly GCA_963969525.1). Taxonomy (NCBI): domain Eukaryota; kingdom Metazoa; phylum Arthropoda; class Insecta; order Coleoptera; family Staphylinidae; genus Ontholestes; species Ontholestes murinus. The sequence goes on from CAXAKX010000292.1 coordinate 59,667, forward strand.
AAAATAGTAGGGGAAACAAAGGTTACATTTGAAGAACTTTCAACCATTTTTACACAAATTGAAGCCGTTGTTAACTCCCGTCCGATAACTCCAATCAGTACTGACCCAAATGATTTATCCTATCTATCCCCCGGCCACTTTTTAATAGGACAACAACCACTGACGGATATTCCAAGTCCTGACTTGAAACATATTACGATGGGTCGACTGTCCCGTTGGCAGTTAATGCAAAGGATCCGCGGAGACTTTTGGAGGAGGTGGTCCCGGGAGTACCCGTCGCAACTGCAGGTACGGACTAAGTGGAAACGTTCGAAGGAAGCCTCAGCACAAGCACCAGGAGTCGTAGTAGGCGGACATGGTCATCCTTAAAGACGACAACCTGCCACCGCTTCGTTGGACAATGGGAAGAATCATCGCTTTACATCCCGGCGAAGATGGCGAAGTGCGTGTAGTGTCTGTGAAAACCGATTCGAACATTGTAAATGAATACAAATTGCATTTTTTGTTGCTCCATATTATTGTATATATTGTATATGTGTTTTGTTTGTATAATGTCATAATAGTGGCCATGATCACTACCGTGCATCTAGCCGCAACCCTTTTTTAAAAAACTTTCACTATTGAAAGATCACTGTCTTTCAAGGGGGGGGCGGCATGTTAACACCACGCCTGCGCGAGTGCGGAGCGTCTCGTCCCTTAGAAGCCATTCACATTGGGCCACTGCGTGGCGCGTCGGAGACGCGCTGCAGGTGACAAAGGCTGTAAGTAAATGGTGGTATTCACACGTAGCCACGCCACAGAAAAACGCTGGCCACAGACGGTTCTAGCAGTTCGTTCCGCCGCGAGTGGCGGCCACAAAAAGTGGCGCGTCGGCTGGCAAAGCATAGAATCAAAGGCTGCATTCTGACCGGGCCACTTTTAGAAGCGCTGCTAACGGACCACTAACGCGCGTTAGTGGCGCGTTAGTGGTGCGTTAGTGGTCCGTTAGCAGCGCTTCTAACGCACGACTAACGCGCGTAGAAACGCTGCAGGCTGAAGGCAGCTCTTTAATTTTATTAATGAAATTTTCAGTATTGAAATGGTTTATCGACGATGCCATTGTATTGTAGTTTAGCGTGATCTTTTTTAATATTTCGCTGGTTCGAACTTCATCACTTATTACGGATGCAGATAAATAATGAGCGAAAATAAAATACTTCGTTGCACTTATATATCTATTCACCATTAATAGAAAATTAATATTTGTATAATTACACGTGTGCGTATGACAAAATTAACAGTTATGAGTTTGTATGAACGTAGAATAAAAAGATTTTTATATTTTTACTTTCCCTATATTTTACCCTATTATCCCTGCATGAAAATGTCTGTGGGCGCTTTATCTTAAAAACGAATGATACGATTGAGATGAAACTTTAAACTTAAGGTTTAATCGTGAAATACTGGAACTGAAAAAATTTTGATGAACATTCAAAAACCGGAAGTGGATGTTTACTCGAGGCCGTTTTTTGTTTTTTTTCCAAATTTTCTTTAATATGAAAAATATTACAAAACTTTTCAAACAAAAGTTAAAGAGAATGAGACATTGGATAAGTTTTATTAAAACATATTTTTCACAAAATACTTATCTTTCGAGAAAAATATTAAAAATTAAAAACTTTGACGTTTTTAGCCAATTGCTAATAAACGATACGACTTTCATGAAACTTATATTATAACTAATTACAGAGAATTTAAAAGTGGACAAATTATTAAGAATAGCTTTTTTGCGTAAACCTAATAGTTTTCGAGTAAAATAAAGGAAACGTACTACGATGGCCACATCACAATTTCATTTTATTTTCATCTTCCTACCTAAAAGTGGCCCGTAGTGGCGCGTCTAACGCAACCACGACGCGCGTCTGTAGCGGCCACTAAAAAACGCGCGTGTGTGTGAATGCACCCATTTGATTTTTTTTTTGCCAGCCGACGCGCCACTTTTTGTGGCCGCCACTCGCGGCGGAAGAACTGCTAGAACCGTCCGTGGCCAGCGTTTTTTCTGTGGCGTGGCTACGTGTGAATACCACCATTTACTTACAGCCTTTGTCACCTGCAGCGCGTCTCCGACGCGCCACGCAGTGGCCCAATGTGAATGGCTCCTAACACACTTGAAAATATACTTCGGTAACGGCAGTACGAAAATTACGTTATAAATCGGGCTGCTAGAGTCTGTACTCACTTGTATTTACGTGTAAATAAATATCATTAAGTTGCAATCTTATTCTTTAAATCAGCCATTTGGCCACCAAGATTTTACAACAATGATTGTAATACCATTACAACTATTAACCAAAAATATATTCACATACCTGTTATCTGCTTGTGCACTGGCCACCCATACACAAACCACAAAACATGTGATCAACCATAGTGCAGTTGAGGTTCTGGACACCCAATTTTTTAATACATTAAAATCACCTATTCATAGCACAGCACAATTATTTTAAAGCGAGATATTTGAAATTATAATAATATAATTTCGGCCTATTTTTTTTATAATTTAAAATGTCTTGCCATTGAATGGCAAATGGTATCACAAAACTTATTTAATTACCTTTAAATTAAAACAGAAATTATAATAAATGTCAAATAAATCTCTATTCACCGCTTGGCAATAATCTAACCAATAATAAAAATTCACATCTTACATTGACATTCCATGGCTACGTATTTGAAATGATAAAAAAATAGGCCGAAATTATAATTTTATAATTTTAAATAACTCGCTGTAAAATAATTGTGACGTACTATAACGTGATTTAAATGTATTTTTTTAATATCTACAAAATTGCTTTATTGTATTTTTTTGCCAAAATAACCTGGGGAGAAAATAATCGCACATTTATAAAAAATACATTGAATTTCCTATGGTGCAACACCCGGTATATATAGTCTGTTCGTTGGATCTTCCGTCTTACGTCACAAACTAACGCTTCGAGAAACGACGAAGGCATTCAATCTGATAAAATAAAGCAAATGCGGTAGAAAAAGATCGCACTCTAAAACGTGTGTCTTCTAAGGATAGACATACTCACAATTTGACGACGTGAAAGTAATAATAGTGTGACAAAGTTGGAGCGATAAACTGGTTGTCCGCTTTCTATTCACACAAAATGCTCTAGTATCACGCGGTCGGCGCGGCGTTGTTTACCGTCCCTTTAATTTTATAACCTACAAATTGGATTATATCCGTCAATTATTCGTGTTCAGTGAAATTAGGTGAATTGTTGAATGAATTTAAATTTGAGTTGAAGTATTATTCGTGGTGGAATAAACCTAAACTAAACTTTAAATAATCTATTGAAAAATGACAACCATTAAGTTCGCAAGCGCAAACAACGGTGATCAACCTGTTGAATTATTTTGAAGCTCAAAAGGTTAATTTGTGTTTTTGTGTTCTATTGTTACCTATTACAGCAGAACGAGAGGCAAATTTCTTATTTAAATAGTAGTAGTAGTAGTAGTGTTAGGCTATCGACCACGTGGTCCTTCCGCCATGTGTCATTTGTGTATTTGTGTGTGTGTAAATGAGCTTGTTACTTTAAAGGATCGCCCCCGTCACTCTAAAGCACCATTAATTGTATCCCAATGGTGAATGGTACCGGTGACCCATCCGACTACTGACCCGAATCAATGTTGCTGCACGTCAATTCGGGGCCATAACCGATGCGCCACCACCGGCGTGTCTTATTTAAATATTATTATGTTTATGAATTAACCAACCAATTTATAAAAAAGGTTAAATGAAAATAAGTTTTAAGTTTTTATACCACTATTTATTGTATAATATACACAAACAAAGTTTACAATATATTATCAACTTTGACACAACTATAGTTTCGACCTTTGCAGGTCATTATCAAGTGTTGAATGAAGAAGAATACAGGGTGTTAACAATTTATAGGTGAGGTATGAATTTTTAATGAACCTAATTAGGACTGAGATTTATTACAATGGATTAACTAAATATGCCGATCGGATTAAGGTGCGGTGTTTTCAGAAGAGGTACATGTCATTATAAGAGCTTAAATAATGGCGAAGAAATTAAATCCGTCTGCTCATTAAGCAGATTAGAATTAATGTTCTTGCTTTGGCGGTATATCTCTAATGACTCCAAAAGATTAAGCCTTTGGCCTTTATTGCAAAAATGTAAAAGTTTTAAATTATCCATATGTGTAAATGAATGATTACACTCTAAGAAATGATTTGAAAAAGAACTTGTTGTATGTCTAAATCTGAATGCTCTATAATGTTCATTGTATCTCTTTTCAAAACTCCTACCTGTCTGTCCTACATATGTGCTGTTACATTCGGAACATGAAATTTGGTATACTCCCGATTTTTTAATAGATTGAATTTTGTCTTTCGCGTTAAAAAGTATATTTGAAAGTTTGCTCGCTGGTCTAAATGCAATTTGATGATTTTGTTTTTTGAAAATATTTGATATTTTATTTGTTACGCGCCCAAAATAAGTGAATGTTGTAAATTTTGTGTTCGTTCGGTCTAAAATATTAGGATAAATATGAGCCCTTGTTGATTTGTACAGTTTTTTGTGAATTAAATTTGAATAAGATTAACTGGGAAACCATTCTCCGTGGCTATTGATATAATTTTGTCTAGTTCTGTGGTTCTACTTGAATCAGATAGAGGAATTGTGAATGCTCTATGTATCATGGAGTGAAATGCTGCTAACTTATGGGATAGAGGATGATTTGAATTATAAGGAATTGTAGAGTTGACGTTAGTAGGTTTTCTAAATATTTCAAATTTAATTGTATTATTCTGATGAATTAAAGTAAGGTCCAAAAAATTGATTTTATTGTCGTTTTCTCTCTATACTGTGAATTTTATTTTAGGGTGAACACTATTGATTAAATTTAAAAATTGATCTAACTGTCGTGATGTACCACTAAAGCATGCGATAACATCATCTACGTATCTAAACCAAAATGAAATATGTGCTTTTGTGAAATTTGAACTGAAAATTTTTTCCTCAATATTTGACATAAAAAATTTCTGCTAACAAAGGACTGAGAGGGGATCCCATCGCTAATCCGTTAGTTTGTTGAAAATATTTATTGTCAAATTGCAAGTAATTTTGATTTAATGAAAGTTCTAATGCGTCTAATAATTCTGTTTTTATAATGGGATTAGTGTTGGATTTATCTAAAAGAGTATGTGCTATTTGAAGGCATTCACCTGTGGGAATATTAGAGAACATACTACTAACGTCAAAAGAAACTAATTTTGAGTTCTTGGGTGTAATAATGGATTTTAGTTTTTGGGATAATTCAAGGGAATTTTCGAGAGAATATTGAGAAGTGAAATTTGTAAATTTTTTAAAAAGATGATTCATTTTAATTGCTAAGACTCTTGTGGGAGTGTTGATATATGAAACTACTGGCCGAATTGGATTATTGGGTTTATGAGTTTTTATAAGTCCATAG
>CAXAKX010000292.1:65352-146352 GCA_963969525.1 Ontholestes murinus
GCGGAAATATCCGTTTTGGGGTCCCCTGAACCCATTACACTAATTTCTGGAAAAACATTTTTTGTGTCTGTGTGTGTGTCTGTCTGTCTGCCTGTCTGTCGGTGGGCGCTGTATCTCAAAAATGAATAATCTGATTGAGATGAAACTTTAAACTTAAGGTTTTATCATTAAAAACTGGAACTGAAAAGCTTTTGGTAAACATTCATAGACCGGAAGTGGATGTTTACTCGAGACGTTTTTTGTTTTTTGGTGAAATTTTTCTAAATATGAAAAATTTTAAAAAACGATTCAAACAAAAGTTAAAGAGAATACAAAACTGAACAAGTTTTATTGAAACATATTTTTCATAAAATTATTAACTTTTGAGAAAAAAGTTAAAAATTGAAAATTTACAAATTTTATGCCAATTGCTAACTGTTGGAGTTATATGAATTTTATATAACAAATAATTGTAGAGAATTAAAAAATGAATGAATAGCCTTTTTGCGTAAATCTTATAGTTTTCGAGAAAAATATAGGGAAAGTACTATGATGGCCACATCACCATTTTCATATATATAGTAAAAATGTGTCTGTGTGTGTTTGTCTGTCTGTCTGTTTGTCCGTGGGCGCTGTATCTCAAAAACGAATGATCCGATTGAGTTAAAACTTTAAACTTAAGGTTTTATCGTTTAAAACTAGAACTGAAAAGCTTTTAGTAAACATTCATAAATCGGAAGTAGGGGTTTGTTCGAGGCGTTTTTTTGTTTTTTCCGATATTTTTTTTAATATGAGAAATATTACAAAACTTTTCAAACATAAGTTAAAGGGAATAAGAAACTAAACAAACTTTGTTAAAATATATTTTTCATAAAATTATTAACTTTCGAGAGAAAAAATAAAAATTGAAATTTTTGACAATTGCTAATAAACTATTAGAGTTACGTGAAATTTATATAACAAATAATTGTAGAGAATTCAAAATTGAATAAATTATTAAGAATAACTTTTTTGCATAAACCTCTTAGTTTTAAAGTAAAATATAGGGAAAGTACTATGATGGCCATATCACCATTTTTACTTTCCCTATATGAAATATAGGGGAAGTATTGTGATCGTGATTTTTTTTGAATTTTTTTTTTGTGGAAATATCCGTTTTGGGGTCCCCTGAACCCAAAACACTAATTTCTGGAAAAAAAAATTTGTGTCTGTGTGTGTGTCTGTCTGTCTGTCGGTGGGCGCTGTATCTCAAAAACGAATAATCTGATTGAGATGAAACTTTAAACTTAAGGTTTTATCATTAAAAACTGGAGCTGAAAAGCTTTTGGTAAACATTCATAGACCGGAAGTGGATGTTTACTCGAGACGTTTTTTTGTTTTTTGGTGATGTTTTTCTAAATATGAAAAATTTAAAAAAACGATTCAAACAAAAGTTAAAGAGAATAAAAACTGAACAAGTTTTATTTAAACGTATTTTTCATAAAATACTTAACTTTTGAGAAATAAAATAAAAAATGAAAATTAAGATATTTTTTGCCAATTGCTAATTAACTGTTGGAGTTACATGAAATTTATATAACAAATAATTGTAGAGAATTAAAAAATTAATAAATTATTAAGAATAGCCTTTTTACATAAATCTCATAGTTTTCGAGAAAAATATAAGGAAAGTACTATGATGGCAAAAAAAACGTTCTAACAAAAGTTAAAGGGAATAATAAAGGGAATAAGTTTTATTTGAAAATGTTTTTTATAAAATTCTTAACTAAAAAAAAGAAAAAATGAAAATTTTGACATTTTTTGCCAATTGCTAATAAACTATTGGAGTTAGATGAAATTTATATAATAAATATTTATAGAGAATTTGAAACCGAACAAATTATTAAGAACAACATTTTTGCATAAACCTCATAGTTTTTGAGAAAAATATAGGGAAAGTACTATGATGGCCACATCACCATTTTTGTAAATATCGCCGTTATTTATCAACCGATTTTGATTATTTTTTATTTGTTGTATAAGGTTTACGCAAAAAAGCTATTCTTAATACTTTGTTCACTTTTTAATTCTTTCCAATTATTTGTTATATAACTTTCATGTTACTCCAATAGGTAATTAGCAATTAGCAAAAAATGTCAAAATTTTCCATTTTTCTTTTTTTTTTCTCGAAAGTTAAGAATTTTACGAAGAATATATTTTAATAAAACTTGTTCAGTTCTTTATTCCCTTTAGATCTTGTTTGAAAAGTTTTGTAAAATTTTTCATATTAAAAAAACAAAAAACTTCCGGTTTATGCATGTTTACCAAAAGCTTTTGAGTTCCAGTTTTAAACGATATAACCTTAAGTTTAAAGTTTCATCTCCATCGCATCATTTGTTTTTGAGATACAGCGCCCACGGGCAAAATTTTTTCGTAAAATTAAATAAAATAAACATTCGAGTAAAAAACAAAAAAAATATATATACGACGTATTATTGTAAAAATTTGTATAAAATGTATTTCGTTAAATAATAAATATTATCATTACTATGAAAATAGATGAAGATTAATAATTAACGAAAACATTTCGTAAATCTACAACAATTAGTATTAGTAAGACTACAAAACAAATTACTTATTGAAACTACTACTTAACTGGATAGTACCTCGTTAAAATTAGCAAATTTACGTTAATTAGTATTTGAGTAAAAATGGTATCAGAAAATATAAAAAAGATAGATATATGAATATATGAATTAATCAAGTTTATAAACTAGTATTTTTAAAATACTAGAAAATTCATCGTAAATGGTAGATATTTTTCCATAAAAAAATATGTTATAATTTTCAACAAAGAATGTTACGCTAATCACATAGACAACATAAAATCAAGAATATATAGTTAATAATTAGTCCCTATTTATCTCTCATTATGTATTATTTATAGTTATCCTTACTTTTTAAATCTATATAAAATTTTACCCTTAAAAACCAGAAGCATAGACAACAATATGAGAATAGGTTACAAAATTTTAGATGGTTTTGTTATAAATCTATCAAGATCATCCTTGATTAAGTGAACCGCCTGTGCAACAGTGAGTGCGCGAGCCCAGTTTTACGTGCGCACCCTGTATATGTTATCGTGTTTGCGAGTTCGCTGTATATATACTCCGCCGATAAACATTATTTAGATTTAATTGTTATTTACCACTATATATTTAATCTTTTATGCAAATAGTAAATGCATTCAATCGCCAGAATTATTAGGCAAACAATGATAATTTCGCTAAAGTAGCAAACAGACATAATTATTCACATCCGGACAAATACCATAGTTGGCCGATCAAATCTTGATGTACCTCCATCTTTGATCGCCTCGTGTAACTTTCTCTTCATAACACTCTTTAAAATTCTAATTGCTAATAATTATCACCGTTCCGCCCTACTGCCGACGACCCCGTATACGATTGTTCAAATGTTTTTGCCAACAACTAATCATTAATTCACATTATTGTTAATTAGAGTAAGTTCGAATCTCTTACTATGAACATAAATTGTTTAATCACTGTAATTGATTTTCGTTATTTAAGAGTTAAATAAATCAGTAAAATCGCAGTAAAGTAATAATTAATAGTGCTTTCCTCTCCGCGTCATTTTTGCAACGAAGGTAACGACGTCGTAAAACATTTTGTGCTGTGACATTCGTGCGATATTTTAATAAGTATCAATTGTGCGAGTATAACCAAAATTGGTGTCAGAAGTCAACAAATGCCATAACAGTTTATTCAATTTTATATTCACATTCCGCTCAGACGCTTAAGATATGCGTTTTTAACACGGAGCCAATAAATTGCAATTGTTTCTTTTGTAATACTAACTGGACTACGGTTATTATTATTTTGTAACTATTTTTAATGTAATAATTGACTAATTCGAAACATTTCGTATATACAATACTATCAATTTAGTATATTTTACGAAATACTTTCTATTCTTAACCAGTTTATTAAATCGTGTTTCTTATAAAGGGTGTCCAACAATTATTGCAGTCCCGGGTGGCGTTGGAATAAAAAACGTAGGTCGATTCTTACATGTTGCAAATAAATGAACTGACATTTTTAATGCACATTTAAGTTATGTTTGACAATTAAAATGTCAGTTCATTTATTTGCCACATGCAAGAATTGACCTACGTTTTTGATTCCAACGCCACCCGGGACTGCAATAATTGTTGGACACCCGTTATAATACAGGGTGGACCAAAAGTTCGTTTACATTTCAAATGATGATTTATAAGAAACTAGTAATGTGAGATAAAAACTTTCTATTTATTATTAAAGTACACAAATGGGGATATTTTTTTTTAATTACATCATCCATATGTGATCCTTGACTATTTTGACATTGCTGCAAGCCGGAGCGGAAATTTTCATTGACGGCCTCACAAATGTTTCGTGAAATGTTTTGCATTTCCTCTAGAATATTATCCTTTAATTCCTCTAGGGACACTGGGTTGCTGTTGAAAACTTTACTTTTAAAGTATCCCCAAATAAAGAAGTCCAGTGGGCATAAGTCCGGGCTACTAGGTGGCCAGGTAATAGCACCTCTTTTGGATATCACTTTTTGTCCAAAAATTTCGCAAACAGCACTTAATGAGTCGTTGGAAGTATGGCATGTTACCCCATCTTGCTGAAACTACGATCGTTGATTAAATCCATGTAGCGCTGGTGAAAAAAAGTTTTGTAGAATGGCAATATACCGCTCTGTATTCACTGTAACAGCATTTATTCGGCGATCTTCAAAAAAGTATGGACCAATAATGCCTCTTGCTGACAACGCTGAATTCAGAGGTTTTTGATGCTTCAATTTAGGATTAGTGTCACTCCAATACCTGCAATTTTGCCTATTCACATGCCCATTTCGATGGAAGTGTGCCTCGTCTGGGAAAAAAATGTTGGTAAAGCTGGTGAACCCCTCTAACATTTCGTTTGCAAATTGGAGCCTGTGAGCGTATTCTTGAGGCTTTAATTCCTGTATCATTTGGATTTTGCACGGATGTAAATGTAAATCTTTGTAAAGAATACGAATCAAAGTTGTTCTGGGCACACCTAAGGAGCCATTCACATTGGGCCACTGCGTGGCGCGTCGGAGACGCGCTGCAGGTGACAAAGGCTGTAAGTAAATGGTGGTATTCACACGTAGCCACGCCACAGAAAAACGCTGGCCACAAACGGTTCTAGCAGTTCTTCCGCCGCGAGTGGCGGCCACGAAAAGTGGCGCGTCGGCTGGCAAAGCATAGAATCAAATGGGTGCATTCACACACACGCGCGTTTTTTAGTGGCCGCTTCAGACGCGCGTTGTGGTTGCGTTAGACGCGCCACTACGGGCCACTTTTAGGTAGGAAGACGAAAATAAAAAGAAATTGTGATGTAGCCATCGTAGTACGTTTCCTTTATTTTACTCGTAAACTATTAGGTTTACGCAAAAAGCTATTCTTAATAATTTGTTCATTTTTAAATTATCTATAATTAGTTATAATATAAGTTTCATGTAACTTGTATCGTTTATTAGTAATTGGCTAAAAACGTCAAAGTTTTGAATTTTTAATATTTTTCTCGAAAGATAAGTATTTTGTGAAAAATATGTTTTAATAAAACTTATCCAATGTCTCATTCCCTTTAACTTTTATTTGAAAAGTTTTGTAATATTTTTCATATTAAAGAAAATTTCGAAAAAAAACAAGAAACGGCCTCGAGTAAACATCCACTTCCGGTTTTTGAATGTTCACCAAAATCTTTTCAGTTCCAATATTTCACAATTAAACCTTAAGTTTAAAGTTTCATCTCAATCGGATCATTCGTTTTTAAGATACAGCGCCCACAGACATTTTCATGCACGAAAACAATACTTCCCCTATATATACTATATAGAGAAAGTAATAAAAATATAAAAATATAAAATACTTCGTTGCACTTATATATCTATTCACCATTAATAGAAAAATAATATTTGTACTAATTACACGTGTGCGTATGACAAAATTAACAGTTATGAGTTTGTGCATGAAAATGTCTCTGGGCGCTGTATCTTAAAAACGAATGATCCGATTGAGATGAAACTTTAAACTTAAGGTTTAATCGTGAAATACTGGAACTGAAAAAAATTGGTGAACATTCAAAAACCGGAAGTGGATGTTTACTCGAGGCCGCTTTTTGTTTTTTTTTCCAAATTTTCTTTAATATGAAAAATATTACAAACATTTTCAAACAAAAGTTAAAGAGAATGAGACATTGGATAAGTTTTATTAAAACATATTTTTCACAAAATACTTATCTTTCGAGAAAAATATTAAAAATTAAAAACTTTGACGTTTTTAGCCAATTACTAATAAACGATACGAGTTACATGAAACTTATATTATAACTAATTACAGGGAATTTAAAAGTGGACAAATTATTAAGAATAGCTTTTTTTCGTAAACCTAATAGTTTTCGAGTAAAATAAAGGAAACGTACTACGATGGCCACATCACAATTTCATTTTATTTTCATCTTCCTACCTAAAAGTGCCCGTAGTGACGCGTCTAACGCAACCACGACGCGCGTCTGTAGCGGCCACTAAAAAACGCGCGTGTGTGTGAATGCACCCATTTGATTCTATGCTTTGCCAGCCGACGCGCCACTTTTTGTGGCCGCCACTCGCGGCGGAAGAACTGCTAGAACCGTCCGTGGCCAGCGTTTTTCTGTGGCGTGGCTACGTGTGAATACCACCATTTACTTACAGCCTTTGTCACCTGCAGCGCGTCTCCGACGCGCCACGCAGTGGCCCAATGTGAATGGCTCCTTAGACCGCTTCCGAGTAGAGTCCATGATTTTCATGGATAGACGCTCTTACACCCTCAACGTTTTCGAGATCTCTTGATGTTCTAGGTTGGCCGGATTGTGGTTGATTCATTGTTAAACCTGCCTCCTCGAACTTCTGTACCTATTTTCGAATCAATTGAATCGATGGAGCTTCATTTTTACGCCGTATGTTGTAAAATTTTCGTTGCGCTAGAGTAAAAGAATCGGTAGTACTCGCGTACACAGAACGCACGTTGTTTATTGCTGAACGACGCCATGGTACCGAATTAGTTGTTTCAAATTAATTTGTTTTGTAGGCTTAGTAAGACTCATTGTTGTAGATTCACGAAATGTTTTCGTATTTTTAAATTTATTAATTAATTTTCTACAACGAACTAAAGGATTTTAATACATTTTATTTGCGATTAAGCCGAAATTTGTCTTCAAATTTCAAAAAAAATTGTATTTCTTTTGTTTCTAACAATTGAACGTTTAATCCGATTTGAATGAAATTGATTATAAATAACTACCACCATATAATAAATCATTTAGGTATTTTGAATTAAAAATTACAAAACTACATATCATATTTAAATTACTTACGATTTAAATATCAAATTCTCCGACAATTTTGCAAAATATGCAAATAGCACAGTGAATATTAATTTACGCGATTATCTGTCTTAAATTCCATGAATTTTACATATATTTCTTCATACCTCTTTTTCGATTTTTCTGATAATAAATCCACATAGGTTTTCTCAGCTTGATTTACTATTTCTGGTGCAGTATTGGAAAGATCTAAATCACTTACTGAATCAGAAATCATGATATGATGAAGTTACTAACAGTACAAATTCAAAAACTGACGTTTAATAATGACACGATATAGTGACAGTAGGCAACTAGACGGAGGTGAAAATTTGTAGGTAACTTTCGTCCCTAGTGACGAAAGTTAGCGTTATGGGATTTTCTCTCACTAGTGACGGAACTCAAATTTTCGCTGGAGTATTCGGTGACGAAAAATGTCTTTTTATAAAGGGTATTAGAAAATAGTATATTGTTCAACGAGTGACGAAAGTAACATTTTTTTAAGCGAGAGAACAGTTTACCAAACGAGGCGAAGCCGAGTTTGGTAATGTTCGCGAGCTTAAAAAAATGCTTTCGACGAGTTAAACACTATACTTTTTCTACTACCTTACCTATGATACTAACAAACTTGTATTATTATATAAACAAATACTTTATTTTGAATTAAAAATTACAAAACTACATATCATATTTAAATTACTTACGATTTAAATATCAAATTTTCCGACAATTTTGCAAAATATGCAAATAGCACAGTGAATATTAATTTACGCGATTATCTGTCTTAAATTCCATGAATTTTACATATATTTCTTCATACCTCTTTTTCGATTTTTCTGATAATAAATCCACATAGGTTTTCTCAGCTTGATTTACTATTTCTGGTGCAGTATTGGAAAGATGTAAATCACTTACTGAATCAGAAATCATGATATGATGAAGTTACGAACAGTACAAATTCAAAAACTGACGTTTAATAATGACACGATATAGTGACAGTGGGCAACTAGACGGAGGTGAAAAATTGTAGGTAACTTTCGTCCCTAGTGACGAAAGTTAGCGTTATGGGATTTTCTCTCACTAGTGACGGAACTCAAATTTTCGCTGGAGTATTCGGTGACGAAAAATGTCTTTTTATAAAGGGTATTAGAAAAAATATGTTTTTTCATTTAGTAAAAACAAAATTTATTTTTCCATCGAATCGAAAATGTTTTCTGCGGCCTTCTCTGTTTAAAAAGTGTTAACTATGTATAATAGTAATTATTCAGTGTCTTTTAATAATAATTTGTTAACTTTATTATAGTTCGTAAATATCCATATTTGGAGCAAACAAATATCTTGCTTTTATTAGAATTTTAGGAAGAAAATTGTTTGAAAGTGTTAGGTATTGTATTACTTTATTTTCTCAATTGATATTCTTTAATTTTTATTCAATTGAGTAAGTTTTTTTTATTTATCAGTGCATAATGAGTATACTATATTCATAATTTATTTTTTGTGGGAAAACCGTACAAGATATCAAATGTTAGTAAGATAGATAAAATTGTTTAAATTAAACGGTCTTTCAAGTATTAGTTTTTTTAAGTTTTTATTTAATGTACCAATAAAAATATATTTTATGTTTTAAGTGGTGATATTACTGTTTTCTATACAGTCAATCGCTAATGGTCATAATAACTGAAATTATGTATTATATTGTGGTAGTTATGAGTAATACATTTCATTCAATCGGATAAAGTGTTTAATTGTTATAAACAAAAGAAATAATTGTTTTTGGAACTTTGAAGACAAATTCCTGCTTAACCGTAAATATTTTGATATAGATAAGTTGTGTCAAATATTATATTTTGACCCCAGGATTCTATGGTGCAGCTATTTCCCAACATTAGCGGGACACCCTGTATAGGCCGACATCCGTGATTTTTAATTTAAATTTTGTCATTTGTCAATTATTATTTTCCCGCTTGTATCAGACATTGTTTATTTCCACTTATTAGTTTATCATTCATTCGAATATTTTCAAATACATTGCGTTCAACATATATTATATATAAGGATGAAGTTGGAAACCTTCAACGTAGTTTCTTAAAATACTGCACTTCATATCTTATGGCACATACCCTTATCAGGAATTTTCTTTCATGAATCTGAAATCTAAATTTAACCAGAAATCACTTAATAGCAGGCGTGTTATTGCGCAAATAAAAATTTTTAAATTTAAAAATTTCATTATGAATCCTTTTACTTACATAAAATAGTTCCTTAAAATTGGAACAAAAATAGGTGCTAGCAATGGCAAAAATATAGCTTGAATGGCCTACTGATATTCATCGTCAGCTACAGGGAATAATGGGTTGAGTGGAAGCCTTCAAGTGTTGCGATTTAAATTTTAAAGTTATTATGAGTGTATTTTATTTTGTAATAATTTTTTAGTAAGACTTGTAGAGCAACTAAACTAAACTACTTTATGTAGGCTGTTAAGTAATAAATATTTATTTATTATATTTTATTGTAATATAAAATATCATATTTACCTATGCAAGGTTTTAGTTATCGTTTTAATATTAAAGCTTTGCTTCTAATGTTTATTATGATTAATCATTTATTTCTTATTTTGCGGCCTTAGTTTTTCATAACAAATACAATTTCAATTAGAATAGTAACATGATATTAAAATATATCTGTCACCCCCTTTTAATATCAATCTGGGTATTCATTTAAATTTTTTAACGTGTTAATAAGGTTATTTGTATAATCTACTGTCAAGCTTTGAAAATGATGAATGAAGTGAATCACGTACGCTTATAAGGGGTGCGTTTTCCCTGACCACCCCAAGTTTAAAATAGTATTGTGAGGGTCGGGGTCGTTACGAGTTAACACTTCCGATTCGGCAAACAGGTAATAGGTAGCAAATCAAGCGCAGAAGCCCAATGATACCTCATACACTCACTTTCTATATTTCGCAGAGTTTAAATAAAGCGCGTGCGTGCATTCACACCGCACACGCCATTCAAAATATTCAATGCCATGGAATTGTACGCTTGTTGGCACATTGGGATGGAAAGGGTGTACAGACAAATTTTTTATAAATACTTTACAGTTTCGTGCCCATCGCAACAAATATAAGTAACCTGCGGATACAACAAAGCCCTGTATTATTATTTGTTTTGTTAATTAATCATTAATCTATTGTTTTATTATTCATATTCATTTGTTTTAGCGTGTAGGCATTTTGCTTAGTAAGTAAGTTGTACTTTATAAAGCCACTGGCGCCCATTTATATATAATTAATATTAGATTTGTAATTCAGTTAGATACGTCTCTCAATTAATTAATTATTAAAATAATTATAACTAAAGATAGTTATTATAAACTCAAATTTTCGGATTTTCCATATCAATCGAATATCAAACTCCTTTCGTTTCTACGATTAATTGGAGATAACACCAGTTTAAAGGCAGCAGGGCACAAGGACATCAATCACCCGTTACAAGTTTTTTTAGAGGCTTTTTAATATTTGTGTTCACAAGCGAATTGGACTCTTACTCGGACCCGTCCAATATTAGTGATAATTCCCTTATTGATTTTCATCCTCCCGGTAGTCCCGTTAACAATCTAATAACTCAATTTCTAAATATAAACTTAAACAGGGAAGACGAATAACAACCAAAATCCAAATTTTAATCATAACGCTCGTAATTATAATTTAAATAATAACTCAAATTTAAATTCAAATTTCAATTAATTGTCCCTTCAAAATCCACCTTAGTTATCAAACCCAACACCCATGTCGACATCAACGACATATACAAATAGACCAAGATTATACAACCTTGATCAACCGTGTTTATCCTCTGAAAATATTAATAACAGTATTAGTTATACCGATGAGAAGGGAGCAGTTTTTTAGATTACAAAATAGATCGCCTCGAAATAAAATCAGTTGAATATTTAGGAATAGTAAATAATGCGAATAATTTGCCATTTGTTATAGACCCAATAACAAAATTAAAAATTATAATTCTGAAAGCACACATTTTTTCATCAGTCCCCGTCTAGCTTAAAAATTAGACAAAAATGGAACGCACACTGCCATCATTTCACTAAAAAACCTTTTTAAAAGTAACTTTGCATCAAAGCTTTAATGCTACAATTGGACAATATGTCCAAAATTAACGCGTGTGTGGATTTAAAAAAAAAGTAATTATACCGAAATTCTATTTAGAAGTGTAGAACATTTCACTAATAATAACAGTAAAAATAATAATGATTTATCAAACACAAAATATAATAATATTAAAAGCGTAACCCCAGCTGCTTTACCGTTCATTAAGCGAATATTAGTGCCGGCGCAAAGCAAGCAGTTTATAGATGTAGAAATAGAAAATGTTAAAAATGAACAAAAAATAGTCTCAAGAATTGACGTTTCTTGACACCGGAGTGTAAAAAATGGTAGGGCTCTTTGTACAGTCGTCAAGAAGACTGATATAGGTAGGGAAGTAACCTTTAAACGACCTTTTGTCGTCAGCAAATATGACGTGGTGCCATATGCACAAAGTTGGTGTCGTAAATGTGCACATTGGAATGCATATCTCCGTCCAATGATTTTAAAAATGTAAACGCGCCGCCCCCGTTGATAGGACGTAGTGCTTTCAAGATTCGTCCTTGGTATCGATGGATAGAGCGGATAATTTGGCTGCCGCTCGTTTGAGTATACCACTTGACGTTTTTAAATCTACTACTCGTACTACACCATCGTTTTCAGTGTATGTCCGAAGTATGCGTCCCACCGTCCATTTAAGCGGAGGAATGATGTCTTCTCATACCATCAACAATTGTCCAGGTTCCAAGGATTTGCTTCCTATAGCAAGTTTTCGTGGGCGAATTTGTTGACTCTGGAGGTATTCGAGGATCCATCGATTGGATGCTTTAACTGCTGGATATACTGCCATCGTGATAGGCGGCTTACTTTAACATCTTTTAAATTTGGGTCAACCAGCGATGTTAGGCAATCTCCAATTAGGAAATGGCCGGGCATCAAGTAAGCAGGATCATTAGCATCTTTGGATAGTGGGGTTAAAGCCTCGATTTGCGTTATTAAGGTGTAAAGTTCTTCATACGTTAATTTTGCGTTTCCCACTACCCTAAGTGATATTTAAATCTTTTTACAGCAGCCTCCTAGAGCCCACCAAAAAGGGGTGCTCTTGCAGGAATAAAGTGCCACTTAATTCCATTGGAGGCCGTTAGACCTACCACCGTATTCTTAAAGGATTCATTATTTACAAATTTCAACATTGATTTAATTTCATTGTTCGCACCTACAAAATTAGTTGCATTGTCGGAATAAATATTTACAATTTTTCCCCTTCGAGAAATAAACCTACGCAATGCTGCTATAAAGGCCGTAGTACTTGAATTGATAACGAGTTCAATATGCACCGCCTTTGTGACTATACAAACAAAAATTGCGGCGTATGTTTTGATGAACTTTTGCTTTCGTGCGCCTTCCTTTATAAAAAAACGGTCTACAATAATTTAAGCCCGTATTATGAAATACTGCATTTGAATTTGCGATATTGGAAGATTTCCCATTAATTGATTTGGAGCGCTAGGTAGAACCTTGTAACACCTTATGCACTTTCGTATTACTTGTTTGATTGCCATTTTAGCAGAAAGCGGCCAAAATTTTGCTCTAATAGCAGCTAATGTCGATTTTATGTCTGCATGTAGATTAAAAATGTGCCTGTGCTATATCAACAGTCTGTTAAATGCTGATTTTTCGGTAAGATAATTTTATGCTTAATGTCAAAAGGGGGTAGTGTTAAAAGATTACTAATTTTTGATATTGGCTTATTTTCTTTCAAGCGTTTAATTTCCTCCGGAAAGCACTCTAATTGAACATACGAAATTATGAAGTTAGTAGCCTTTCTTATTTCATCCGCACTAAATACACCTTCTAGCTTATTGTTTTTGTTAGCCCTCAAATTGTTTATGAATCGTCGACAATACGCTATTACCCGAATTAATTTATTATATTTTGA
This sequence comes from Ontholestes murinus, assembly GCA_963969525.1. Taxonomy (NCBI): domain Eukaryota; kingdom Metazoa; phylum Arthropoda; class Insecta; order Coleoptera; family Staphylinidae; genus Ontholestes; species Ontholestes murinus. Next base: position 78,785 of record CAXAKX010000292.1, read on the forward strand.
AAATCTATCTATATTAAAAACTTTCACAGTAACACATAAAAAAGTTACTAATTTAGGTTCTTTGATTTCAGTCAAGGTGTCATTATTCTGAATAAATTTGGGCCTAGGCCATTCTGATTTATCTTTTGACAGCCATTGTGGGTCATGCCACCAAAGTGAATTATTAATTAATTCTCTCGGCATTATACAGCGCGGTAGTATATCAGCTGGATTTTCTTTTGTGGATATATGAATCAAATCGTATGCACAAGTCAACTCTCTTATTTGACCAACCTGGTTGGACACAAAAATTTGAAATTGTGCTAATTCTACATTAATCCAATTCAAAACGATGGTGGAGTCACAACAAAAATAAGGTTTAGTTATATGGTTTTTAGGTAAAGCAGTTATCACTTGCTTCATTAACTGGGCTAAGAGAAGAGCATCACATAATTCAAGCCTCGGAATAGTTTGTTTTTTAAGAGGAGCCACTGTTGATTTTGCTGCGACTAATTTACAACTAAAACCACATTCGGTGCTGAATGTTCGCAAATAAATGCAAGCCCCATAGGCTCGCTCGCTCGCGTCACAAAAACCATGTAGCTCAAAAGACTCAATTCCTAAAAATCTATTTACTTTTATATGCTGCAATAAACCTAAATCATTCGTAAATTGCTGCGAAGAGTATCATATATCATTAAGTATACTTTCGTCCCAATTTATATTTAACGCTCACAAGTGTTATGCAGCACTTAACTACACGGTAACTACAACTGGATTTAATAATCCCAGAGAATCAAACAACTTTGCGATTTCAGATAATATTACTCTTTTCGTAATTTTGTAATTATTCAGATCAGAAATTTTATACGAGAAAATATCAGCGGTAGCACATTGCATTCCTAATATCTTGCAACTCTCTTTATCATTCATAAAAACTATTGGATCATTGTTTAGATTGACAATATTTTACAAAACGAATGGATTATTAGAATTCCATTTATTCAGATAAAAACTCCCTTTATTGAGGATTGAGTTTATTTCATCTCTACGCTTAATCAAATCTTCAATGGAATCGCGGCGAATAATTAAACATGCTTGTGGGTATTCTACTTCATACTGTGCTGCTAATTTAAATAAGCACCGAATAGCTAAGAATGAGGCAGGTACGGTACCATACGACCCTAATTCGTAAGTTTTGATACTTTTCGTTTTATTTTGTCGCCAAAATATGCATTGATATTTTGCAGATTCATCGTCCACCCACACCTGTCTGTACATCTTTGTTATGTCAGCTGATAAAACAAACAAATGACAACGGAGTCTAATTAAAATTGAAAATAATTCCTCGAATGAGAGGCCCTTTCATTAATTAAGATTTCGCGGACGCGTCAAAAACCACTCTTAATTTTGTGGTTATGCTATAATTTTTGATAACTCCATGATGTGGCAGATAAAACCTACCTATTTCATTTTTTGGCAGTTGTCTCAATATATTCTGTTATAAATTGGCTATATTGTTCTTTTAATTCAACATTATTAGATAATTTCAATTCTAAATTTTTAAATCGCTTTAAGGCCATCAACTTTGAATCACCTATATCGATATATGATGTTTGAAATGGAAGGCTGACAATTAATTTACCCTGGAATCGCGACTGTTCTTTAAAATGATTTTCGCACCTAATCTCCTCCGGGTTCATACATGCTTTTATTTCAATTACATTTTCTATTTGCCAGAATTTTTCCAAAGCATAATTTATATTATTACATATAAGAGAACTACTTTTTTCATGTTTATCAGCTTGCCCCCCAGCGAGCACCCATCCGAACAATGTTCTATGAAGGGCTGGCATACCTGTCCCTAACGAGACTTGACCTACGCATAAAACCTTCCTAAATAAATCTGCGCCTAATAACATATCCACCGGCTGCGCGACATTGTATTTAGAATGCCCTAAAGTGACATTACGCGGAATTTTAAGAAATTTTTTTGACTCTCTTTGTTACCTGAGTTTTGACTGATTTGCGGAATTACTAAACAATCAATTTCAGCTGTGAAGTCGTTTATCTGGGATTTATTATGCATTCGTTCAACGTTATTTGCGGTGGAAACGTTACGATTTACACCGACTATCTTAATTTCCGTGCTACCTACTTTAATTTTAATTTTTGCACCATTGATGTAGTTATAAAGATTGACTGGGAGCCGCTGTCCAATAATGCGCGGCAGGGATGAATAATTCCGTTTATACCGCAAATATTTATCATGACCGTTGATGATAAAACTTCTGCAGGAGCAGTAACATAATTTGAAGATGTAGTGGGCACATTATTTTCTTGTTGCGAATCGTTATTATGCATAAGAAAATGATGTTTTTTGTTACAGATGTTACAAGGTTTACCAAAACACTGTTTAACATTATGATTAGCCTTTTTTAAGCAACAAATACATAGATTTATTTCTCGAACCTTTTCGATGGGCCTTTGAACGGGAGCCTTTTTAAATGAATAACAGTTTGATAGTGTGTGTGACTTTTTACACCACTCACATAATTTTTGACTTGACATGTGGGTTAATCTTTTTTGATTATTTAATTGTTTCGACATCGAACCCTCGAAAGAATTGTACTTACGCTTTAAAAAAATAATCAATTTTTTGAAATGTAGGCATTTCAGTCTGATTAAGCTCACGATCTAATTCCATACGGGTAGTGAAGTCTAATTTGAAATATGTAAGCGCAAATAATAAATCATCCATTTTTCTATCTAACCTTAAGAGCGCGTAAATTTCTGGATATTATGTCATATCATATTGCGCAATTTAAAAATTGAATCTTTAGGTGAAATTTGCACATTAATTATTGAATTAAGATGACATAAAATATTTTTTTATTATTATCATATCTTTCTAAAATAGCTGCCCAAAAATATGCATAGTTATCTTCTGTTAAACCTATTCCTAGCAATTCCTTAGCGGCATCATCTTCGAGACATGACACTAGATAACGGTGCTTTTGCAATGAAGTTAAATCTAAATTATTATTGACTCGAATGAACTTTTAAAAGTAATCCATTCACTTATGTCGCCCGAAAATTTTGGGAGATCTAACTTTGGCAGTTGAATTTCGCATCCACTTTCAAAACTTTTTTTTGAGCTCCTACTTTCCGGTTCATTAGTATATGATTTTGCTAAATTTAAAACTGAGAAATACACTTCTTCAAATTCCGAAATTTCTTTATCAAAATCTTCGTCGGGCTTTAAATTAAGAATGTTTGCCTCGAGCTCTTCAAATTTTACATTTGCACCCAAAAAAGATTCTAAGCGATCTTTTACCTCACTAGCAGTAATTTTCTTTTTGATAGCATTTTTAAATAATTAGTAAGGCGTGTACCTTTACCTTTTATGACGGTACGTTCCGCAATTAACGCTCTTAATTGTTCATCGGCCATTTTTACTTAACTGTAATTTGAAATTTTAAAATAGGAAATTAATTGATAATCACCAGCAAAAAGCTTATATAAAAAAAATAATAATAACGCAAATCTATACAGAGGGATGTAAACAAGGGAACGACAAAATGGAGATTACCCGATTTTTCCGCCACTCTCTGCTTGTTAACGGCGGATGCGGAAGGCGTCCTGGTGATGGACTGGCAAGGAAGTAGCACTGCAGTACTTTCTGGAACCAACACGCACTGGGCGCGGCACAGGGGTCCCTGGCGAAGTTCACCATCGATTAACAGCCGCAGGCTTCGATTAAACAGTTTCCCGCAAGTGCTACTTGCTTGAGCTTCCACGCCACGTCAACGTATGTTGTGAAAAAAAGAATAATAGAACAAGAAAAAGTCTGTATATTAAAACATGGGGGCCGGAGAAGAAGAAAATATATTACAAAAGAAAAAGACATAGAATATACAATATATAGAAGAAGAAGGCAAGAGGCTTGAACCTCACCGCCGCTGCTGATGGCAGACGACTGGTAAAGTGCGATGGTCTGGGCCTGGTTTTATACGGTGATCTTGAGTACCGCGGCTTTGTTACGGTCGCGTAGGCCCCGCAATTCCGGGAAGGTAATGATCCTCTTCGCCGAAAAGGGCCAATCCTATTGTTCCGTAATGGCAGCTGCACATTTTGGAAAATTATCTCGTTTGGATTATTTCAATAATGCGGAATTTATGCAAATTATTATTAGGAGCAATGGGTAGCTCATAAAATGGATTAAAATATAATTACGCATGTGTTACCACGTTCAGGTAAACTGAACGCCAGTAACATGCTTTCCGTAATTGCTCGCCTTGGATGACCTTCCGAAACCGCTACTCTTGCCTGCTCCTTGAACTCCTCGGCATATATTCTTCTTCGTGAACAGGAAATTCGCCGATTTCTTGTCTTCGCCTGATGTCAATCCGGTTCGAAGGACCAAATGTTTTGTGTTAGGATTGACCAGTGCCCGTTGTAAGCGGGCTAGTTGAGGAAAAATAGACGCGCGACAAAATGGTACTATTTACAAAATACGTTTTAACGTTTCGACGTTTCTTAAATGAATGCCCCTTTTTCTAAGGACCTGTCCCTCGATCACGTTGCGGGGTTGAAGCAGCGGACAAGGGGGCAGTTAACCTTCTTTTTTTTGTGGCCGGGAGGTGGAAAATCTTTTAAAGACTGAATGTGGGAGTCCCCAGAACAACTATACTGGTATACCCACTAAAAACCACCTCCCCAAGTCGCCCTGACACCCCGCGGAACCGCCGTCTGGCATAACATCACGGGGTGTCAGTTACGTTGTGTGTGTGTGTGTGTGAGATGTGCGTGTGTGTGCAATGAACGGCTCGGGTACGTGGGGTCGCTACTCCCAAATGGCTGTGCACGTCAACCACCCCTGCGGGATCCTGGAATTGACCTGGAACGACTAGTCCATCTGATCTAATATATTCAATTGCCCCTTGTATTGTTAGCGGTTGTGGTTGTGTTAAATAATAATCGCCGATAATAATTCTTAGAGGTTTTGGCCATTGACCGTACTAAGGAGTGAGCGAGGAGTGGGTGGAAGGGTGCAGGAGGCTGATGCAATGGATGCGTGAGGATGGGGCCAGGGTAATAATAATAATAATATAATAATAATTCTTAATTCTTCTTATAATAAAAATGTAGTTTATAAACTGTAATTTGTAATATATTAGGTTGTTAAGTATGAAATGGAGCAGAAAATGCACATAATTTTTTTTCCAATAAAAACTTTTTATTTTTAATCAAAGTATGCACCCATATTATTGATACACTTTTTCCATTTTAAAGATTTATTTATCCCTTTTCTGTAGAAGCCTGGATCACGGGAGTCGATGAATTCTTGAAACGCAATTTTGTTAATTTTTTTTTTCAGATGAAAAGTTTAAATTTTGAAAGAAATGATAGTCAATGGGAGACAAGGTCTAGCGAGTACGGTGGGTGACCGAGAGTTTCCAACTCCAACTCATGTAGCTTTGACACGGTCATTTGTGCGGCATGTGGTCGAACGTTGTTGTGCAGGAGTATTGGAGTCACCCGATTAATTAAATAATGTTGGTTATTCAGTCGCAAGATTTCTTATTATTTCGTCTAGTTGATAACAGTAGACATCCACCGGGATCGATTGGCCAGGTTCCATAAATGGTGATAATTGAGCCACACCACCAAACTGTGACCACCAGCTTCTTCTAGTAAATGTCTCGTTTCGGGCAATCTTTTGGTCATTCATATTTTCCAATCATTGTGATGAACGCTTACGATTATTGTACATGATCCATTTTCATCACACGTAACAATTTAATTGAGAAATTGTTCAGCTATGTTCCGAGAAAGAAGAGAAAGACATGCATCGAGTCTTAGTACCTTCTGTGCGTTGGTTAATTCATGTGATATCCACTTTTCCAGCTTTTTCACTTAACCGATTTGTGCTAAATTATTAAAGATTGTTTCACGTGCAATTTGGCTGGGGTCCTCTTCCTCAGTGGCCTTTAGGACGTTATTACCCACTTGAGTCTTAGGTCTTAGGGTGGTTCATTAGGCAGGTCGAAATCTCCTGAACGAATTTTTCTAAACCAACGATCTACAGCCGCGTCTGTGGCCACTTGAATGCCAAACACACTATTGATATTGGCGACTGCATGCCGTGTTGTGGCTCCACCGTGGAACTCATACTTCATCAACACACGAATTATGCTGATTTCCATAGTCTACTTAATCGCCTATACAAAAAAAACTATTGCAAATTTTTCAAACCAAAATATGCGTTGGAAAGAGGAAAAGATGTACCTTTCACACGAAAACAAATTATGTCTAAGTGAGGTTGTGTGCGATTGAAAAAAATAACATGAAGTTTGCTCCATTTCATACTTGACAACCTAATATATGTAAAACCTTATATACTTAATTAGATATGAATTATATTAAATATGCAAAATAAAGGTTTTTTTCATACGAGAATTATTTTTATAAAATATAACTATTATATGTACATCATTTTCATATTAGCTTACCACCCATTTCTCTTAGATCTTAAAATATATTTTTTTTCTTTATCCTTTCTCTTATCTCAATATACCTTGATCTTAACTATAAAATATTTTGTATTGGAAGTAGATCCACTTAATTGTAGTGTATTCCGTATATTTATTAATAAAGATTATATATGAAAGCAAATAATTCGCGTAAGAAATAAGATTGGAAATAAATCTATTCAAACTCTGTCGCCACTGTTATTTGGTGCTGATGATCGTCAGGGTGTTGAGGAGCTGGTGAAGGTTTGTTCCACGTTGTGCTGCTCTTGGTGATTTAATCTATCGATGTTTGAAGTAACCTCTGGTGGTGCTGCTACCTGGAACCCTTTGAATATCAATTAATTATTAGAAAAGACAAACCACAAATTCATTAAAATACTTCTCATCACAAGTGTTGACTAGAATAGAACGCAAGCAGTGATAGACGTTAGAAGAAAATATAGGCTCGAGTAAGGGATCATTTTTGAATTCCAGTGAACCTATCATTACTCATGTAAGCTTTAAATTGAATATGAATGAAAAATTTCGGCATATGTTGTAAAAATAAAAAAAGGATTATAGAACTATAATATGAAAAATGTTTTACACATATCTCTTTGAGAATGATCAATTGTTGAAACTAGATGGAAATTATTTGTTTATATATGGTGTGGCTATAATAAAATTAAAGGAGAAATTTCTTTCACAGCCTTTGTACCATTCCATATAACTTTTTATTTCTCCAGTATTATCTTTTCAAAATGTCAAAATTTAATTAATTTATTTTTCTAAATAAATAAATTTAATAAAACATGTAAAAATATATTTGGTTTTAAGGATAATATAAAAAATCAAAAGTTTCAAGTAAAATTTTAGTGTACAAATTTCTACCACATGCTTTTCAGTTTTTCCTAAAATGAATAAACGCCTAAAGCGGAATGCATGTGATTTTTTCTGTAGCGATTTGTGATATACACATAAAAGTAAACTAAAAACATATGTTAACCTTAAATAAATAAATACTCTTAGGTGTAACCTGGGCAAACTGTTCAAAAGTCCCTTGAACTGATTTCATGGGTGTGGGTTCAGTCCTGGGCTAAATTTTATTCCTTCATAACCGAGTTGGCTTCACTTTTCTTCCATATGACGGTCCATGAGTTTGTAATAATCTTCAAATATGAAACTGTAAATACAATAAAGTGTAAAATGAGATGCATATAATTTACCTAAGATAGAAATTTAATTACCACAAAGCTCACTGTTGTAAAATTGGAAATGTTAATCATAATTCAGTTCTAAAAATAAATACATTTAGGATAATTTAGAAAAGATAGCATTCAGTTTTATTGTAAAGAAATAGTGAATTCTGACATAATTACACAAAAGCAAAAAGTAAAATTTAAAAAACTTCAAGACTTCTAAAATTATTATTTTTCATTGGGTACGAATAGACATACAATTAAGAGAATGGTTGCGACCTTTACTGCGTGGTATTCCATGCTTATAATGAATAGAAAAATTCACTATGTTTTAACCACAAATAATTATTGTAAAAATAGTGTATAACGTATAGACACAGTTATATAAATCTAAATAAGACAGGACGACTCGAGTTTCGACGTTTTATCGTCATTATCAAGTGAGTATGTGAATATGAAATATTGATTTTATACTAACCATTTTGAAATGAGGGAATATATATACTACGTAGTAACGGTCGTAACTATTCTCTTCATTAAGTGAGTCTGAACGGCAACCCAAACCAAACTTGATCAAAAATATTGTTTTATATTCCATATCTGGTTCAATTTAGAATGAATTATTTCTAAAGCCGTTTTTAAATACCTCAATATTAATGTTAATTGATGAGTAACGTGAAGATGATTTAATATAAAATAACTTGTAATCACTTTCTTCACAGTTTATTTTTATTTTGTTAAATATACATTTCGTTTACGAACATTTTCAATAGCTCTACAAGAGTGACCGTAATCAAAAATTGCGGCTTATTTGCCGCCCAATATAAATAAGAACTCAAAACTTGTATCATTTGACGTTAGTAGCATGTTCTCCAATATACCAATTAAAGAATTTCTAGAAATTATTCAAAATTTATTGGATAAAATACTTTGCAATTACTTGATTGAATCAGAAATTTATCAATGTTCAGAAACGTGTGTAAATCAAAATTATTTCAAACTCAATTATAAATTCTATCGGCAAACCACAGGTCTTCCAATGAGATCTCCATTAAGTTCTCGTTTTTATGTTTAACTGTATATATTTCCTGCAATTAGAAAGAATAAAATAAAAAGTTTTAACCATTTCATATAGAAGTATAGAAGCTGATGATATAAGTGTATTAGTGATGATCAGAAATGTTTATGACTTTGGTCACAATCAATAAATTAAAAGATGATTAAACAGAAACGAACTGATATTAAACCGAGAAAAGACTAAAAAACACAAAATATGTATAGGGTCCGCCAATAAGGGCGCGTGAACTTTAAAATTGAATAAAACAAGTTGTGTGTGAGGTAGAAACGAAATTTATTTTTCATTCGAAAGGGTATTCGACCCCATTAAGTATAGAAGATAACATCGTTCAAATGACCACCGCGGCTCCGTTTGGTAGCCCGGATCCGGGAGGTCCAATTTTCGATGATTCTGGAGCACATATCGGCCTCAATTTGAGCGATGGCGTTGCGTATGTTGACTTTGAGGTCATCGGTGTTTAGAGGCTTGTTGGCGTAGACCAGCGACTTGAGATAGCCCGAGAGAAAAAAGTCTAAAGGCGTTAAATCGCACGATCTCGGTGGCCAGTTGATATCGCCTCCGCGCGAGATGACCATGTCCGGAAATCGCTCGTGCAGAATGTCCATTGTGGCATGGGCTGTGTGGCACGTGGCGCTGTCCTGCTGGAACCACATGTCGTCCGTGTCCATATCATCCAGTTTAGGCCAAAAGAAGTTGGTTATCATCGACCTGTAGCGCTCCCCATTGACGGTTATGGTCGCCCCAGCTTCATTCTCGAAAAAATACGGACCGATGATGCCGCCGGCCCAAAATCCACACCAAACAGTGACTTTCTGGGGATGCATTGCCACTTGGTGGATCTCGTGTGGGTTGTTCTCACTCCAAATGCGGCAATTTTGCTTGTTCACATACCCGTTCATCCAGGTCTGCTTCCAACTGCTCCAGAGCCCAGTCAGCGAACGCCCGACGCTGTCTGTGGTCGTTTATCTTGAGCTCCTGGGTCAATTGGATTTTGTACGGGTGCAGACCCAAACGACAAAAAATGGACTGCCTCGGGTTCTCGCGCACACTCTCACGGACAGCAGCGATATTTTCGTTCGATCGGGCGTTTTGTCGACGTGTCAGTGTTGGCTGGTTGTTTACTGAACCAGTTGACTCGAATTTGCCCACCAATCGTAAAATTTTCGTAAAACAATTTAATAATTTGCACGTGCTGCTCGACACTCAAACTTGCCATGGTGATTTGGGGTTATATACTGAACAAATGACAGCAACTTTGACAGCTCTACCTCGAACAACATGGCCGCACCCTTCCGGCAAACTTCGCGCGTCCCTATTGGCGGGCCCATTTAGTTACACTATTTTGTTTTTTTTTTGTTTGAAAAGCTATTAAGTTAGTCTTTTCTCGGCTAAATATCACTTCGTTTCTATGAAATAATCGGGTTACATAAATTTGCTTGGTGTCCATAAAGTTGCTAAAAGGAACTTTTGAAATAAACACTTGCTGCTTTTATAGCCTACACACTTTGAGTCTCTATTAAGGTATGGGATAATATTTTATGGTGCCAGTTCAGTGACAGTCCAGTGGCAAATACCATTTATTGTTCAATTATTCTCCAAGTGGGTATTTTCCTTAATACCGAACGTAATTATTTCTTTGGAATTAACTAATCCATCTCAGGTATAAATTCAAACCGTCATTATTGTGTCTGTAGAAGGACATCATGAGAGACGCAATCAAATGCCTTACTGAGATCCATGAAACTTGCTACTGAATATCCTCCAGATTCAAATTCTTTATATATTTCTAGCAAAAGCAATTATTGCATCCCTGGTAGATTTACCCTTACGGAAGGCGTATTAACTTCAATAAATATTATTATTGTTCTCTAGAAATTATACAATTTGGCGGAATATAATTGTCTCTAGTACTTTCGAAATAACAGATAGTAGTGAAATTGGCCTACAGTTATTTACGCCTGTACTTTGTCCTTCTTTAAGAACTGGTATGAAAATTGCCTATTGGAAACACCTCGGAAAAATATCATGTCTTATTTAAAGATTTATCAATTTTCTAGTATTAAAGTCAACTCTACTTGTAATACCATATGTACTAAATAAATCAAACAAGGTTGTAGCGTTACTGTTATTTCTATTAAATTTTAAATTGAAATCAGCCCCCACAATTATATTTTTACTTAAATCAAAGGTATCAAGGAGACATGCCATTATATTTATAAATTTAATAAAATCTCCTAAGGGCGAACGATAGATGGTTATTATTATTAAGTTTTCGCATCGAATGGATGGTGCGGCTATTTCACAGGGAATTTATTCAGATAAATTATTTAGGTCTTTAAGTGTTTTATTTTATAAACCAGATTTTGCTAGCTGTAGAACTCCATCATGGGTATGCGTTTTGCGCATAAAATGCGAAACAACATTATATTTATTAATTGTAAATAAAGGTATTTCCTCATTATTTAACCAATGTTCACTAAAACAGAGGTAATCATATTTATATCTATTTTGAAATAAAAATGCCTCAATTTCATTGACTTTATCTTTAATACACTAAATATTTAAACATAACAAATCAAATGTATCATTAATGTATGATACATAATGTCATATCAGAATTGAACCAGGAATCCAAATATTTAATAATGTACAGGGGATTCTATTTAAAATATGCGATTTTTTATATGAATCACCCTGTAAAACGATTGCAATTCAGTTGTTAATATTTTTAGGTTGTAGCCTTAAAAGTCCTCCACCGTGCCCGGATAACGGATTTTAAAAATGTACGTTAATACGCCCACAATCTTCCATCAACACACAAATGGCATTACAGGGCGTTTCTGTGACTCGGGGAATAAAATTTACCACATATATCAGAGTGAAAATGATGTATTGTAAAGAAATTATTATAAAAGTCATGGGCCATCGAAATTAGGAAATTTTTATACATTTTTCTAAATATTTTCAATACCGTTCGTGATAGAGGGCTAAACTAACATCAAATAAGTTCTTTAGACAATTTGACACTTTGGACCGCTACACAGAGTGTTTTAGTTTTAATTTTTTTTGGTTTGCTCCTAAATATACATTTTTCTTTTACATTTTGATGGAAAATTTATTTTACAAACTTTTATTACTCTTAAAATTTAGATAACAGTGGCCGTTTTTGAGATAAAAGCAAAAGTGTTAGTCTCTGATTTCAATCGTAACAGATAAAAAACGAAAAATCATAAGAAAAATCTGAGTGGGCGATGACAATTGAAAAACAAATTGAGCTGTCAACTTGTCTATGTCGTTTAAACAAAAAGTTTAATTTTTCGTTAGTTTTTAGATTTAAGTATGCAAAATGTGTGCACCATAAGTTCAAGAATTTTTCAAATTTGATCTTTCGTGTAAAAAGTAATGATCAAAAATCAAAAAACAAATGAAAATCGAATTTGAGAACCATCAGTGCTAGAAATTTTGAAATTTTATCTTTCATTTAAGAGCACGGTTCCCGCGGTCAGATCGAAACGAAAAATTGCCTAGGGAATTTACTTGATGCTAGTTTAGGCTGTACCAAATTGCAGCCCTCTACGACGAACGGTATTGAATATATTTAGAAAAATGTGTAAAAATTTCCTAACTTCGATAGCCGGTATCTTAGTCATTTGAAGACTTTTATAATATTTTTTTACGAATCATCATCATTTTCACTCTAGTATAAGTGGTTAATTTTATTCCTCGAGTCACAGAAAGACGTGTCCCGTTAATGTGGATAAATTGCTGGAATACAGATTCCTCCGGTCAAAATATGATGATTTCATCCAACATATCTACATCCAAAAGTTTACGGAAAGTTCTAAAAAATATTATTTCTTTTGTTAATAAGAATGGATTGCTTGATTCGATTTCAATGAAATTTATTACTAATAATTATCATATTTTATAACATCATGTCAAACAAGACAAGAAGTATAAGAAACACTAGTACCAACACGTAACAATTAAAATATTTTTTTTATTGGTGCATCCAATGAAACTAAAAAAAACTTCAAATACCATTTAATTTAAAAAAAAATGTTTCTTAATAATATTTGATATTTTATACGGTTTTCCCAAATATATATATATATATATATATATATATATATATATATATATATATATATTTATCTAGTAAAAACAAAATCGAGTAGTTTTTCATCGAATCGAAAATATATGTTTTTCGTGGCCGTCCTTGTTTAAAAACTGTAAACTATGTGTAGTAATAATTACCGAGTGTCTTTTAATATCGAATAATTAATTTTTAATTTTATTATAGTTTATAAATATTCATATTTGGACTAAACAAATATCCTGCTTATATATATTAAGATTTTGCGAAGGAAATTGTTTGAAATGAGTTAGATGCTGTTTTGATTTATTTTATCAATTGATGTTATTTAATTTTTATTTAAATGAGTAAGTTGATTTACTTATTAACGAGTGCATAGTCAACATATTATATTTATAGTTTAATTTTTTGTGCAAAAACCGTACAAGATAACCAATATATTTGTTTGAATTTAACGACGAAGTCGGCAAACCTTAATGAAATCAAAGGGACACTTACCAAAGTAACTTCCTCCTTTCTTCCCGGTCTGGCCAGACTGATGTGGACTGTATATATGAGTTGCAAAGCAAGCGGTTGTTCTTCGTTTAACATATAACTTTTAAGATGCAGCGACAATTTTACTCTATCTCGGACGATGTCTCGCGCAAGAGTCCTTTTAAAGAAGTATCCCAAAGAAAAACTAGTAAGGTTTGCCAACACACTCCGAAATCAACTATATATGGCGCGAAAATTAAATTAATTTCCTACTTAAGATTCAATTTACGACATGACAAAATGACTAATTTTAGATTCCCGAAAATTAAATAAATACACAAATTGTTTCAAATAAAATAAAATAAATGAATGAATTCCGAACATTACGCCCACCAAAAATCATAAGATTTTTATGGATCGACAGGTAAGATTGCAAGTTTTACTATAGGTCTCTGATACAACCCCGAAGGAGTACGCACAGTAGCAACTGTTGCAACCCCATCTTCTCCGCGATGCAGTTTGATAATTCGTCTCATCTGCCATTTCAGGGGGGGCGCATTATCCTGTTTTATTAGAACTAATGAATTTTCATGCACTTCATCCTTCAGTGAAAACCATTTAGAGCGCTGTTGCAGCGTTTGTAAGTATTCAGTATGCCACGACGCCAAAAATCTTGATGCATACGCAACAACAGTTGCCATCTGGAGAAGCGTGAAAGTTTAACCTCCGCAAGATCTTCCTCGGGAGGAGCAGTTAATGGTTCTAAAGTAAGAAAATGACCAGGAGACAAAACTGACAAATCATTGGGGTCAGAGCTAACAGGGCACAATGGTCTTGAATTAAGGATAGCCTCGATTTGGATTAGGACAGTATTCAGTTCCTCATACGTCAGTATCTGCTCACCGATGACTCGTGTCAAGTGTGTTTTGACTGATTTCACCCCTGCCTCCCAAAGGCCACCCATGTGTAAAGCACTTGGAGGATTGAAGTGCCACTTAATGGACAATTTCCCAACAGAATTTTGTAATAGCATCTGATTAGCTCCCACAAAATTTGTTGCACAATCACTGTACAAATCAGTACAGCGACCACGACGAGCTACAAAGCGACGAAAGCAAGCTAAGAATGCTTCCGATGTCAACGAAGAGACCAATTCCAGATGGATAGCCTTCGTGGCAAAACATACAAACACACATATGTACGCCTTTGATTACTTTGATCCACGATACTTACCCAAAGTGATCGTCACCAGGCTTGCAAAGTCAACTCCAGTACGCATAAATGGCTTGACTTGCGAGATACGAGAAATAGGTAACCTACCCATAAATGGTGTTTGAAACCTAGGTTTTACGCGAAAACAGCGTATACATTTAAATATAACACGTTTTATCTCACGTCGACACGATAAAATCCAGAATTGCTGTGCTAATAAGTAATGCAATGCCTGACAACCAGGATGAAAATTGTCTTTATGATATTGTTCAATGATAAGGATTGTCAACCGATGCTTACTTGGTAGGAGCATTGGATGTTTTGCATCATAATGCAAAGAAGAACGGTGTAGTCTACCGCCCACCCTCACGATTCCCTTGTCGTCTAGAAAAGGAGCTAGGAAACGGAAGGGTTTACTACATATTTTTCCTTGGTTAAGTTTCAAAATTTCCTCAGAGAAAACTGTAGCTTGTACATGCTTAACTAAGTACTCAAGTGTAATGTGAAGCTCATCAAGTGACAATGAATGATGTAGTGAAGGTTTACCTTTAGAATTTCTAATAAAACGTAAAATGTAAGCAACTATCCCTTGTATTTTGCGAAGCGACGAAAAGTTATTTAATAAATTATCATATATGCTTGTAGGAGTGGTTGCTAACAGAGTCATAGGTTTTTCTTCTGTTAATACATCTGAGGTGTCACAGACCGATACACGATCTGGCCATAAATCTGCTGATTGTGAGAGCCAATAAGGCCCCGCCCACCATAATACCTTATTCAATAACTCAGCAGGAGCCAGTCCTCGAGATGCACAATCAGCTGGGTTATTAAGAGTGGGTACATGACGCCACGCACTTGCCGGTACCCTATCCTGGATATATGACACTCTGTTACTCACAAAGGTTCTCCACCTGTGCGGCAAACCTCTTATCCATGACAACGTCACCATTGAATCAGACCATGCAACTATTTGATCAAATTTTACGATATCCTTGAAAGGTTCCAAAACTGATTCTATGAGGTCTGCCAAGAGAACTGCAGCACACAATTCAAGCCGAGGGATTGAAACTTTCTTTAAAGGAGCTACCTTTGATTTAGCACAAACAAGGAATTTGTCTATTTTATCTACAGACGAAACACGAAAATAAATTACAGCTGCGTAGCCTGCTTCTGAAGCGTCACAGAAGCCATGTAACTGTTAATTTGATGTATTATCCAAAGCGAGACGACGAGGAATTTGCAAAGAAGCGATAGACGACAATTGGGATTTAAAGCTTAACCACTTTCCTACGACATAAGATGGAGGAACTACATCCCAATCTATATGAAGTGTCCATAAATGTTGAATCAACCTTTTAGCAAAAAATGACAATGGCGAGATTAGTCCTAGAGGATCAAAGATGCGAGCAACATCCGACAAAATAGTTCGTTTAGTGCAAGGTTAATCAACTTATTTCACTTTAAAGAAGAAACAGTCTGAATCTGGTTGCCAATGAAGTCCCAAAATTTTGGCACTAGGATTTTCATTATCATCCAGTGACAACGACGACGCATCTGACTTGTCTATCACATCAGTAAGTAAAGCATGAATATTGCTTGCCCATTTACGCAATTCAAAACCTCCTGATTTTAACAAATCGGTAATCTCTGTAACAAGAAGTTTAGCCTCTTGTAATGACAAGCATCCCGTAACAAGATCGTCCACATAGACATCAGTGGATATGACGTGCGAAGCACGAGGATATGTTTATTGTTTTATTCGGGCTAATACCAAAATGGTTCGAATAGCGAGGTATGGAGCAGACGAAATTCCGTATGTAACTGTATTTAGTTGATAGATCTCTAAGTCATCCAAGGGAGAAAAACGACAAATGATTCTTTGAAATTTGCGATGATCTTCACAAACCAATATTTGCCTGTACATCTGTTTGATGTCAGCAGTGAATACAACAGGATGAAGTCGAAATTTCAAGAGAATCGAGAAAATATTAGTTTGAAGTTTGGGACCTATCAATAAGTTATCATTCAGTGAATGACCTTCCGAGCATTTTGCGGAAGCATCAAACACAACTCGAAGTTTGGTCGTTGTACTGTCAGGCTTCATTACATAATGATGTGGAATATAGTAACTCTCTGAAGTTGAAGTTGGTGAGACAGTAAGTTTTTCCATATGACCTGTTTCTAAATAATCTTTCATGACATCAAAATAAAGCGAACGAAGTTCGTAATTCTGAGACAATCGACGTTCTAGAGAAGCAAATCTTTTTACAGCAATTTTATATGATCCAGCAAATGAAAACTGAGCATTAGGCTTGAACAATAAGGGCACGACAAACCGACCAGAATGGTCAAGAAAATATTCCCTTTTGAAGATTTTTTCCGCTTGATGATCATCAGGCGACAGCGAGACCTTCATAGGAACCTGTTCTAGCTCCCAAAACCTCCTCATGTCAAAGTCAAGCACAGTGCATAATGAACTAACCTGAGTATGACTCCAGACGGATCCGGGAAACTTCACTCTACCCATCAAAATCCAGCCAAAAAGTGTATTCACTGCTACTGGAGCCATATCACCTCCACGTAATTTGCCATCCAACAAAACAGAGGAAAACACATCAGCACCCAAAAGCAAATCGACAGTGCTGGGAGTTCCATAGTTAGGATCAGCTAATTTTAAATTAGTTAAATACTTCCAACAACTATTTTGAGGAATGACCGACGAGGGCATATTAGCACAGATATTTGAAAGAATTATGCAATCTAAAGTAAAACTAAGTTCAGAATTTACAGGCTTTATAGTAAGTACAGGAGGTAACACCTCGGGGAGGGAATGAAGACATAGAATTTATTCCTTGAATAGGAATATGCGAATGAGCCCTTTGTAGCTTCAATTTTTGTATGCAACGTTCAGTGATGAAATTTGCCTGACTACCGGTATCAAGTAATGCCCGTAATGTGTTAAAATTACCAAATGAATCACGAACATCTATGAGCGCAGTGGATAACAATACAGTAGTTCGATGAGTGGAAATAGTATTGGCTATTAGGTTAACCGAAGTGGAAGGATTTGTAGTATCTGCAACGTTTTCCATTTCTGTTTGACTAACATCACGCTTTGGAAAATGCAGTAAAGTGTGATGTTTTATTTGACAAATTTTACATGTATGCACAGATGAGCATTGTGACACGCCATGTGAAGGACTTAGACAATTTATGCAAAGTTTAAGAGTTTTAACTATCTCAAATCGCTCCTTTGGTGTTTTATTTAAAAATAGTTTACATGTGTACAATGGATGGCTAGCCTTGCATAAGCGACATGTACTTAATTTTGTTAAAAATTTGTAAGTTGGTTTTTTCTGCTCATTTGACTTAGATTTATTAATATCGAGACGACAATTTGAGGTGGCTTCCCACGCACGACAATGTGATTCCAAATAATGTACGAGGTTTGTGATTGAAGGTAATTGATTATTAGAGAGTGTTAGTTCAAATCGCTCTCTAATCGAGGGATCCATTTTTTGAATCAACAAGTCGAGCCACAAGAATTCCAACCTTTCCTTTTCTGTTAGCTTAAGTGCATTAAAAGCCTTATAATTTTCTTGAAAGGTGTCAATTACTTGTCTAAGAGAGCTTGTTGCTTTAGTAGAATGCTTGATTAAATTAATAGAGTTTAAATATTGATGAGAAAGAACTCGAGTATTCATGTATCTGTCCTTATGTAAATCAATTGCTATTAAATAATTATCTGATGTCAATGTGAGATCTTTAATCAGCATTGTCGTTGGGCCCTTCAAATAAGTTTGTAAATGATAGAATTTTTCAGCACTCGACAAATCGCATCTATTATGAACAACGCTACAATATAATTCGAAAAATGAAGGAAATTCCTTTAAATCACCGGAAAATTGTGGAATATGAATAGGCGGTAAATTTATTTTAGAGCTTGAAACTTGATTATTTGACATGTTCATTATATCACCTACATTAATCTTTAACTGAATGTCTCGCAAATAGGTTTTAATTGAGTAGAATATATCATCAATTTCATTAACAATCTTATGAAGCTTTTCTAAATCTTCAGTTGTGTCAGTAGTACTTGAACTAATACGCGAATATTTAACGTGGAACTCATCATAAAGACCCTGCGCCAACTCCAGGCGCACTAAAGCGGCATTCACTTTAGTTTCATCGGCAACGGCCGCCCCCGAAATAACTAAAATGGGTTCTAATCGATTTTTTGTACTGTTACCAGATGCAATAACACCGTTCACAGATACCGTGATGCCTTGTTTCGTTTCCATTGTCTGGAAAACGCGAATAATTAATATGCGAAAATTGATAATATAATATATTTGAATTAATTAAACAATTAATCTGATTATTTTCGAAATCAAATATGTGTATTTATTTAAATGAACAATTCAATAAAATAATACGCGAGGACGAGAGAAAAGAAAAGAAAAAAAAAACGCGAACAAAAAAACACCAACAGACGTTCGTTCGCGGTTTGCGAACTCGTGAGTAAAGCGACAAGAAATTAAAAACCGACAATGCGAAATTAAATCTTAAGTATTGTATAAATAAGAAAACCGCGTAGGAAACGATGTTACGATGAACCGATGTTTAGTAACAGCGTTGCGACAAAACGACGATCCGGTTCGAAGGACCAAAAAAATGTTTGAATTTAACGACGAAGTCGGCAAACCTTAATGAAATCAAAGGGACACTTACTAAAGTAACTTCCTCCTTTCTTCCCGGTCTGGCCAGACTGATGTGGACTGTATATATGAGTTGCAAAGCAAGCGGTTGTTCTTCGTTTAACATACAACTTTTAAGATGCAGCGACAATTTTACTCTATCTCGGACGATGTCTCGCGCAAGAGTCCTTTTAAAGAAGTATCCCAAAGAAAAACTAGTAAGGTTTGCCAACACACTCCGAAATTAACTATATATGGCGCGAAAATTAAATTAATTTCCTACTTAAGATTCAATTTACGACATGACAAAATGACTAATTTTGGATTCCCGAAAATTAAATAAATACACAAATTGTTTCAAATGTAATAATGAGCATTGAAATATAATTATTACAACTTGCTTTATATTAATAATTTATACTAAAATAAGGTTGTAGCATAAATATCGTTAGAATTTACAAGCAACATTGTATCTGCGTAAGTAGTTTAGTTATTAAACTCAATAATATATTTGTGTATAAATATATTTACCTAAGGTTTTTATTAAAAAAATTGCTTCTTTTATATTTTATTAGTAAATTTTATTAAATTTCGTGCTTTTTGTTTTCCAAATACTGGATTGATAAGACTGTTGCTTATTTGAACTCCATATCTTTTAATAAAATACTGACACAGTATATGGTTTCAATAACGTATTTGAAACCTAATTCTGGTCAGTATTATTTTAATTTTTCCGTATTTTGGTACTGTTTATTATTGACATTAGATAAATACAGAAAACGAATTTGATTATCACAAATAATAACTGTTTTGAACAAGTACAAAATAGGCGAAGCCGTAAACCACCGACACAAAATATTATAGAAACCGGTGATAAAACACACACAAAAATCTAAGATTTGGAACGGCGTGGATTTTATTTAAACGCATTCAAAACCGTTTTACGGAAGATAATATGAAACAGCATATAAAAAAATATTACAGGCCAAGAAGAATTTATTTGTGACAAAATATAGTTAAATATACCCAGTACGGCATTTGAAATCGGCTTAGATTTTAAATTTCACAATAATATGATGGATACTAACAATTGTCTATTTTCAGATAACTGACACGCGTTTCGGTCCTTACGGATCATTATCAACGTTAAATTAAGTTAAGATAATAATCCGAAAATAAAGAAATGGAACATAACAAGAGTATTACTTCTCCTAATTTTAAAATTTGGTTCCATGAAGAGAACTGGCCGAAGCTCAACAGAAACTGAATATTTATTACAGTAACATACAAAGTATACGTATCAAAACAAATGAATTTAAATCATTTCTCAAATGTATTTTATGTGATTTATTTGTGCGAACATTGGCTGTAAGAAAAAAAAGTTATCTTCCTACACATTTTAAAATTATTTAAAAACAACGTATGTTTCAAAACGTACGAACATTGTAACATTCTATTGCAAAAGAGGACCGTGAATTAGCAGCCACGTTTCTACAAATATTAATTAGTGTGTATCGTTCGCCCACTAGCAATTTTAATTATTTTATTCTAGGCTTAGGAAATCTATTAGATAGCTTAAATATTGAAAAACCCATAATCATTATAGTCGACATAAATGTAAAATTTCATAGTAATGATTATCGAATAATATGTCTATTATTCTAATAACAATTAAATAATTTGTTTTAATAATTCTTTAAAACATATGAGATAAACTTCGGCATTAATGAGAGAGGCAAGCATTAGATTCCAGAATTTAAAAGCAAATTATTTAGATTATAAAAGAAAATACAGTCTTACTATAAAAGTGCGAAAATAACTGCATGATATTTTTATTAATAATTAAAATAACAGCATTATGGTATTTGGTTCAAACAAAGAAAACAACTATGATAAAAACTGTGATTTAACTTCTGAGGATTTCAATATTTCTTTTAAGTCCCTTACTGAAGAACTTTTAAGAAATATACCACAATCAAATAATGACCCCATACAAATCTTAAATAAATATCCTAGAAACATTAAAACTTACTTCAAATTTCGTACAGTCAGCCCCATAAATGTTAGAAATATAGTAAAAATATTAAAGTGTTCACAATCCCGAGACATCTATGGTATGTCGACAAATCTATTTAAAAGCATTATTGATGTAATAGTTCTACCGCTCACAAATGAATCAATGAATGCATAGAGTCCCTTACTTTTCCAAGTGGTCTAAAAGATGGTTGCATTATTCCACATTTAAAAAATAGTAATATAAACAACTATAACAACTATAGACCCATTGCTCTACTACCAATTATTTCAAAGGTTTTAGAAACAATCTTGTTTTGACAAATTGTAGCTGTTATATACTAAACTGTATTTTATACATTTAATTATAAATATTTAATGTTAAGAATTGTACTACTACAACTTTATCATTCTTTGCAGAATATATACATATATTTTTTTATAATTTAAAGATAGAATAAGCTATCAACCTGTAACCCGACCTAATCATATAACATTAAAGCTCGTTTTAATATTAAATATAACTTACCTCTGTTTTTAGGTTGCAGCCTTAACAGTCTTCTCCTCTATCCTTTTAATTTTTAAGCAGAATAAATTCCTCTTTTATAGCTTTCCTGGATCTACTAACATAAATAACTAGACTACCACACCTTCTAGTATATAGAGTGGATTCTTTCTGTAGCTTTTTTGTTGTAATCGATTCATTTCCTAAAATTAGAATTATTAAGCTTTAATTTCATCAAATTTTTCACAAACAGATAGTTTAATATCTTTAGTTTCCTACAAACTTGGTGTTCCTGTATAATGTCGTCCCACTTTTTTTATGTCTTCCTTTTTTCTTCTTCTTGTCTCTACCCATTTCCCATACTTTTTTTGCTAATCTCGAGTGCTCCATTCTTGTCATACACCCAAACCATCCATCAGTGCATTTTCTTTGGTTATTATTGTCGCTGCTTTTACTCCAAGTTGTTCTCTTATTACCTCGTATTTTATCTTATCTATTAGTCTTACTAACTCAATAGGTTAGGCTGTTAGTTGTTGAAAGTTCATATTCTAATCACTTTGGTAAATTTT
Organism: Ontholestes murinus; assembly: GCA_963969525.1. Lineage (NCBI taxonomy): Eukaryota > Metazoa > Arthropoda > Insecta > Coleoptera > Staphylinidae > Ontholestes > Ontholestes murinus. The sequence continues at coordinate 101,122 of CAXAKX010000292.1, forward strand.
CGTAAATGAAATACGATAAAACTATCAAATATTTATTTTGCCGTTCGCGACAATTGTTTCGACACACTGTGTCTTCTTCAGGCGAAGAAATGATACAAAAATTTTTACATTTAACACTATTTATACTATGTGCGGTGGTGAGGTCGGACCGGTGTTAGAATAAGTTCAATAATGGTATGTTGGACAGGTCCGTTTGATCATTTAATAAATTTCCCGTTCTTTTTCTTTTATTGATTTCCATCGTTTCCAGTGTATCCAGTTTTCTTTCTTTTTCTGCTATATGTAGTATTATAAAGTCGTTGTTAAATTGGTGGTTTTCTTCTATTAAACCATTTAATAGAAGAAAACCACTTAGTTAGCTATGGGTACCTGATTTTTATTTTTACCACAAACTCCCCTATTTCTTGACGTTTATTGTAAGGTTAAAATTGTTTACATTTTTATATTCAGGAAAAAATCTCCTTGAGGATGAAAAAAGTAAATATACAGAGCAATTTAAAAAAATGATTATCTTTTGACAAAATGTGGATTCAAGAAATAAAATGCCAGTTCAGTTTTCTTTTCTTCCAAACACTCACGGCATAGGGCTTTTTTCAATTCCCATCCTTCGCATCTGCTCACTAGCTGATGAATTGCTAGTTCGCATGACTTTCCCGCTTGGTAGGCGTATTGTTGACGATGGAATGGTAAGTCGTTTAAGATTCCTTCCCGTATGTGTCTGTCTGCTAGTGTTTCTAGTAGTTTCAGAATAAATGATGACAAGCTGATCGGTCTGTGATATTTAGTCCGGGCATATGAATCACACCCTGGCTTAGGTATGAATACCACCTTTACAGTCCGCCAGCTGCTTGGGATGTATGAAATGGCAATTCTAGCTCTGAGGATATCACATAGTAATTTTCCCAGCGTTGCTATCCCCTTCTATAGCAGAATTGGATATATCCTGTCAGGACCTGGTGATTTGAATGGTTAATTCCCGTGTTAATTCCCCACCCAACGTTACCTGGTTTGGTTATGGTTTTCGCTGTTTCCCAGTCCCGTTGTTTAGCCCCTTGTCAAGTGCGTCTGCAGTAATACCTGCAGGGTCTTTTCTACCGAGTCTATGTACTTTCCATATTTGGTCTGCAGTGAGCCAAGGTTCCCATGCAGGGTCTCTACTACCGAGTCTGTGTACTTTCCATTTTTGGTCTGTTCTTTGTGCTTGTGGGTTCACTTTCTATGCCCCCACAGAATTTTTGGCAAGAATCCCTCTTGGCTTTTTTGATGACATTGCTACATGCCGTGAGGGCCGTTTTGTACTCCGCCATAATATAATCTCCCAGTGCGTAACTTTGCCCTTTCAAGATCCTTGTTTCACCAGATGAAGGTAGAATTGGTAGTTCTTGGGCAGCTTGCTTCAAACGCAGTGTTGAGTCCGTGATGCTTTGCACCATGAACTCTAACTCATGCGTTGTTCTTGCTACTGTTGGACAGTTCCCGATTCGGCTGGCTAGTACCTCTTTGTATAAGCCTTACGAGAGGTAAGTGTAATGTAAATTACTTACACTTAGCATCGCGTTTCCGAACATGGGTACATTTCCAATATTTGTCATTCTCTAAAATAAAATCTATTAGTTTCTCACCTCTTGGATTGATGTCCGTGCTTCCCCATATAATGTGGTATGCGTTGACATCGCATCCAAGAATCAGTGGTAATCCCTTGTGGCTCCCGCTATGTACCAACCGTTGAACCTCGTCTGCCGGCGGTAGTCCTGGTTGGTCGTAGGAGAGGTAACCGGATCCGAGTATAAACTCCCGCCGCGTTTCCCTTTCCACTACTTTAAATCGTGCTGCCGCTAGGTCTCTGCAACATATGTTCCATAATGGCATTAAATTCAGTTCATGTTTTACTATTATACATGTACGTGGGTTACACATAGAATACTATCGATTTTGAACTAAGACACTTGTTTGGTTTCATATTGGTATATTCAGTTTCCTGACACGTGTTTCAGTCAATGACTACCATTCTAATTGCAAAAAAGTCCAGAGATTAAGAGATTCAAACTTAGACACCGTGTATTAAACCACAAACTTACTCTATCCTATATGAAAAGCAGATGCAGCCACAAATGCATTAAAGCAACAAGAACCATAAAAAAGCGACAACCTTCTGGCTCCAGTAAGAATTTATAAAATTGTACACAAGCAGATTCAAACATACATATGGAACTAAACAAGCGTCTGGACAATATATCATTAGACATCTACCTATCAGAAGCCAATGACGTTAATATTAAAACACACGAACATTATATCAACCAATACAAAAACCTCAATAAACTTAAACAAACTCAAAAACCCGATATACACCAACGAGCAGACAAAACACCACATTCGACATATAGTTTTTATCCAAGGGTAAAAAACCTATCTTCAATCAATTTTAATTATACCGAAATGGAACTCCTAAATAAAGGACTTAAATATTCTCCGGCCCCTAAAAATCCGCAACAAAATCTGGAAAACCTTGCGCTCGAAACAGAACTAACGCTGAACCGGATAAATATAAATTGAATAAAACACGATAACTTTGTTTGTATAACTTGAAAACTTTTTTATTGTGACTAGTTTCGACAAATTTAGCTTGTCATTATCAAACACATAGTAGTTTAAAATTCTATTACATGTATATATATATATATATATATATATATATATATATATATATATATATATATATATATATATACGAAAAAGAGGGATTATAAAACAGCTTTGAGGATGTGTGTGTACATGAGGTCGATCTGGTCGTTAATTACGAGAATTCCCGGATTAAGTCTGGCTTTATGTATTTCTAGGGATTCGAATAAATCCATTTTACGTCCTTTTTCTTCTGAAAGTACATCTTCGGAAAAAGAATGTCTTTCGTCAATAATGTGTTTCGCGAATGTTGATTTTTCAGGTTGATTGAGGCCAAAAGAGCACATTCATGGAGCCTAGTTTTTAATTTTCGACCAGACTGACCTATGTCACTGCTGTCTCCTTGGTCCTATTGTGCGCCTCTGACTGTTTTACTCCTTTTGAACTCCTGTATCTTCTAAGAAGTCCAGGAGTTTCTGCCAGGATTTAATGGATGCACTGATGGTGATTGGGATAGCAAAAAGACGTACCTGGGAAAACAAGGATAATCAGTTATCAATTATGTAATAATAAAGGGCATGGAAATAGAAATTTAAAAAAATGGAAGTAGATGAGGTGCTGGGATCGGATCATTGGCCGATAACTACAGAGATATGGATAGAGGAGTATGGGAGTAATGTGCAGAATCAAGATGGCTAGAAGATAGCAGATGGAAGAAGAGCATTAGAGAGTATGAGACTGGAAAATATTAAGTGGGGTGATCTTGAGACCATGGAAGAGATGGATGGGGCCATAGCCAGATGTGGGTACAGAGTGAGAAGAAGAAGTAGAGCACAGCACCCATGTGGAGTGTGCTGAGGCGAAGAGGGAAGTAAGAAGAGCAGTCTAAGATTGGAGAGTGGGATGGGGTGAGGAAAGTTTGGTGGTGCAGAAAAGAACAAGATATAGTGAGATATGTGAGGAGAAGAAGCTCCAATCAATCAAACAAATAGAAATAGAGATAAGGAAGTACAGAAATGAAAAAAAATTGTGGTCGGTATTAAAGAGAGGATGCGAAACAATTAAGCAGAAGATATCATTAGCAGAGTGGGTGGGACACTGTGAGAGGATGTATGGGGAGCCGGCAGGGGTAGGGGAGTATCAACACATGGGGGAAGTGGTGATGTTTACAGAGGGAGAAGTAGGAAGGGCTTTTCAAGAAATTGAAAGAGGCAAGGCAGCCGGACTGAAGGCCGAAATGTGGAAGATGGTGGGAGAAGAAGGAAAAGGGCAGTTCGGGGTCTTATTAAACAGGTTGTGGAGAGGCGAGTCGGAATTGCCGGATTCGTGGCAAGTGGGGTAATGTGCCCGGTACACAAGAGGGGCAACAAAAGAGAGATTGGAAACTATAGAGGAATATCAATCATGTGCACCGGGTACAAGATAGCCATGACGCGTCATGGCTATCTTGTTCTTTACCACCGTCATGACGGTGGTAAAGAACCGGCATGAAGAGACATGGATGAGAGCGAAAGTGGAGGAAAATATGTCAGACAAGATTAGGATGTGGAAGTGGGAAAGACAAGGATGTCCGCTCAGCCCTTTGTTATTTAATATACAGGGTCCTGCAACAGTGCGTCAGGCTTTCCTAGCGCCTTTGTCGTAAGAGATAGAAAAACATGTTTCGTATAAAAATTTATTGAATTAAAAATCTCTATGCCGTAAAATTATTTTCAAATACACAGGGTGTCCCAATTTTGCGGTATAACAAAGCAAACATATTTTTAAATGGAACACCCTGTATATTTTTTCATTTTCTAATTTGGATAATATTTTATAACTTGAACCTTTTTCTAGTTTTTATTTTCGATATGGCATTTCCGAGTTTTTGACGTTTTTCTGAAAAAAATGTAAAAAGCGGAGGTTCACAAAAAAAAAATATTCTGATGTTATGTAGCAGTGTTAAAAATTTTCACTTTGGAGGAACCCTGCCTTTGAATCAGACACGCCATTTTCTAAAATTTCAAAATGTCGAAACTTTTTTTAAATTTTATATTATTCTGCATCTAATTTCCTACAAAGGTATTAAGCATACCCTATACCTAAAAGTGATATTTTTAAAGATATAAAAGAATGTATATTTCAAACGGTCCTTGAATACGCATTTGTTTTTGAATAGATAGCCATGACTGAAAATATGCATCTGTCAATTAAACAATTAGTTTGACATGTAAATCTCTCTGATATTTGCTGCAAAGTGATTCTTTCCGTTTCGCTGTATAAGTAGACAGCAAATTATCATCATGGATTTCGAAAAAGGCGAACGGAGGAGAAATGTTTTAGGAACTTACTCAATAGATTTATTGAAATGGGAAGTGTGAATTACAAAAAACATGAAAGAAGAAAGCCTATTATCAACGAGGAAAACCAACTTTCAGTGCTATTAACAGAAACTGACCGTCCCAACGTAAACCAAAAAGACATTGGTGAAGGAACTGGCATAAGTCAGTACAAAGCATTCTGAAGAAAAATCGATATCATGCATACCATATTCATCTACATCAAGAACTGAGTAATACTGATTTTCAATTTTGTTCCGAATTTTGTATCTGGGGAAGACAGGAAATTCAGGACATCCCATAACAACGCATCTGTCAACAGGCAATTTTCACTATTATTCAACTGATAATCCGCATGTTATGAGACAAGTTGATCATCAGCATCGACGGTCTTTGAATGTCTGGGGCGGAATTTTTGGAAACCATGTAGTAGGTCCACATTTCTTCGAGGGCCATCTCAATAGGCCTATGTATTTGCACTTCCTGAATTGAATTACCCGGAACGTTAGCTAATATACCCTAACTAACAAGAAACAGGGTATGTTTTTAACAATACGGAGCACCTGTCCAATTTTCGCAAGACGTGAGGGCATTTGATTTTTCCCAACCAGTGGATTGGTAGGAATGGACCCACCAAATTGCCTACTAGATTGTTTTTTAAGGAACCACCAACAGCACCAATGAATATGCATCAACGAATTGTGGAAAGGTCTTTTCAGCGGCGAATTAATTTGTGCCTAAATGAAAATTGAAGACATTTTGAACATTTACTGTAGTAAATAATTTTGTTATCTTTCCCGGCTTTGGAATAAAATAATGAATTGTATTATTTGTTTCTGTTTATCTCACATTGACACTTACTTGCATTTTGTTAGTTATTTTGCCTCAGCATGATCAACTTAAATGGTTATTTTTATGAAAACTATTAAATATCTCAATAACTATGGGGTTTAGACATATTATTATTTGCAAAGTTTGGCATTTCTTTCTCATCTAATCGAATAATAAGAAAAATAATTGTTTTTCACCTTCTTCAGTAGCATATATCACATAAATTAATTCTTCTCAAAAATTCTTTGTTATAATCGTAACGTACAATGCAACCATACATACCAAACTTATTGTTTAATTGACAGATGCATTTTTTTTCAGTCATAACTATCTATTCAAAAACAAATTCGTATTCAAGAACCGTTTGAAATATAAATCCTTTTATATCTTGAAAAATATCAATTTTAGGTATAGGGTATGCTTAATATTTTGTGTAAGAAATTAGATGCAGAATAATATAAAATTTAAAAAAATATATGATTCCATTTAAAAAACAAGAGTTACGACATTTTGAAATTTTACAAAATGGCGTGTCTGATACAAAGGCAGCGTTCCTCAAAAGTGAAAAATTTTAACACTGGGACCTAAACAGTACTTATGACCAACCATAGGAAAAAGAAAATTTCTTAAATTTTAAATAGAACATCAGAATAATTTTTTTTGTGAACCTTCGCTTTTTACATTTTTTTTCAGAAAAACGTCAATAACTCGGAAATGCCATATCGAAATTAAAAACCAAAAAAGGTTCAAGTTATAAAATATTATCCAAATTAGAAAATGAAAGAATATACAGGGTGTTCCATTTAAAAATATGTTTGCTTTTGTTATACCGCAAAATTGGAACACCCTGTATATTTGAAAATAATTTTACGGCATAGAGATTTTTAAATCAATAAATTTTTATACGAAACATTTTTTCTATCTCTTACGAGAAAGGCGCTAGGAAAGCCTGACGCACTGTTGCAGGACCCTGTATATGTCGTAGGCGAATTGGAAAATCAGGCATTTTGCAAAAAGCCTAGTCATTTTGCAATGTGCCAGGCGCATTAGAAAATCATAAATATATTTTCAATTAGCCTGTTATTTTTTAGGCTTGTTGCAATAAGCCAACATACCACTAGGCTAGTTAAAAAATATTCAATCAGCCTGGTTTTAGCAAGGCTTATTACGATAATCCTTACAATAGTAAAACATAAGGAGCCGATATAACATCGAAAACTACTTTGGTGTTCACATCATCACTGAAGGAAGAATCGCTATACAAAGGGATATGATGTGGACCGTTTGAGTACGTCGCATTCAACAGCGGTTTGTTTAAAATTCAATTAGGATAGAATAGGTTTAGGAGGGATTAAATAAATAATTCTATAATAATCGCCATGTAACAGTTTTAATAAATAAATTATTAAATAATTAAACATTTAATCGGAAATTATAGTTTCACATTATTTATTTGCGCATGTTGAACTTTTATGGCACTTCGATGAGCATATTTTATTTGCACAAGCACTTTTTTGTTTGGCATTGAGATGTTGATATTGAACATTTGCAGCTACTAAAACCCTAACCTCCAAACTTTGACTTATTCAAAACAGCTTCACGAATTTATACGAATTTTTATGGAATATCTCCATGGATTTGTGTGCCAGAAATCTAAAAATCTCCTCTAGAAAACCACGTTTTAATAATCCCACATCTTGTTCCAAGTTAACAACGTCTTCTGCGTTTGCAGTTTTTGTTTCCTTGTAAATACACTGTTCTAGATCTTCTTCTCTGCCAATATTTTCTAATATTTCTTGTGGAATATTTGTAGAGCCTAGTCCTAATTTGGGTTCGACTCCAAAAAGTGCGGCAAACGGACTTCTCCTTATAATTCTGTGTTTTGAACTGTTTTTTTTGCCACTGAACAAAACGGCAGACTATTCCCCAATCTGTACTTCTATTGTCGTCCATCCAATTACGTAACATATTTCCAATATATTGATTGCAGCGTTACACACTTCGCTGTGACTGAGGATGTCGTGGTCTTCCATGTACTATTTTACAATCGGGCCACATACCTGTAAGTTCTGTGACGACGTTAGCGGTAAATTCACGTCCGTTGTCGCTCTGCAAGATGTGAGGTGCACCGAAGTCTAAAAATATCTTCAGCAATTCCAACGCAACTTAAGCAGCACGTTTCGTTTTCAGAGGGCGAAGAAGACTATATTTCGTTGAATGATCCTGGTAGTTCATTAACCATTTGTAATCTCCACAGGGAGTTGATTGAAAATCAACCAAATCTACTTGACTTCGAAGATTAAAATCTCTAGTAGTGAGTGGTCGTACAATATTACGATTTTGTTGTTGTTTTTTCGTATTGCCAAAGTTTCAACTGCAGATCTAAGAACATAAAATTTATTTTTCAACGAAAATAGCATTTTATCTCTTCCGCCATGCCCAGTGGTGCGATGATACTGAAGAAGTGTGTCAAAGTATTGTTCAATAGGAAGTATTACTACGACAGGATCCTCATTACATCTCCTTTTTTTAATTAACATTCGTTTTCCACCTACCTCCATGGTGTCGTATTTTCTAGTAAATATATATTGCCTACTAGTCTTCTTTGTTTTTAGATTATTTGAATCTAAAATGTCACGGATCGCTTCTTCTGGGGCTGCATTAGTCCATGGCCTTTTAATAATACTATCATTCTTTTTACTGTATTCTGTCATTTTTTTATTAAAGTTATGCTTCATGTTATAAAGTTCATCACTATCGTCATTGCTTTTGTTCTTCGTATTTTCTACCATGTCGGCCATACTACCCTAGAGAATATTTAAAAAGTTTTTAGTAATACATAATAAAACCGGACTGGATGTCAATATCTACATATATTTCAAGTTGCAAATAAAATTAGCGATATCTACGAAGTTGAACCCGTTTGTATTGACATTTCGCTCACAAATTGTATCCAAAATTAACGTATGATTAGAAGGTTATGCTCGCCGTTCCTGGTCTAATTTCTTACTAATTATCTAATGACCAGACAGAGTTCTTCTTAATTTCACCACTGTTCACTTAATTTAAAATTTTGCTTTGAATTTGATATAAAATAAGCTTAAAAAAGAACACCAATATTAAGCTCACATTTTAATGTTACTTATAAACAAACAATGTTTAGTGATCTTCGTTTTTTCGTTATTTGTCATATTATAAAATAATAATGAGACCTGGGGCGTTAATGTTAAATGATCGATAATTTAAAAATTACATATAAAAAAGTTTAATAAAAATGTTAAATTACTTAAAATAATTTTGAATATAATATATAGAACTGTGAAACTTATATTCTAAACTAAGGCGGAAAAAAAATTATGATATATATAAACAACATAACTTCTAAAGTCAAATCAAAGTAATAATTTAATTGCGCTTTTATCATTAAATGCGTCGTATGGTACTAAAATATCCGACTTACCTTACAAAAACTCAATTATATTTGTTACACACGTCTGATGATGCAAACGGAGCTGGACTCTCGGTACGCTTCCGATAACTCGTTTCAATGCACCGACTAGATTCGTAAAATTGTGTGCTTCTGTAAGGCTTATTGCAATAAGCCTGGACCAAACCAGGCGATTTGAACAAATTATTGAGAGTTTCTAATTCGCCTAGAGGGGTATTGGCTAATTGCAATCAGCCTAAAAAGTATCAGGCTAATTGGAAAATTCTGAATGATTTTCTAATTAGCCTGGCAGATTGCAAAACGATGGCGCACTTTGCAATAAGCCTGATTTTCCAATTCGCCTACGACATATATACAGGGTGTCCCGTTAATGCGGGGAAATGGCTTGACCATAGATTCCTAAGGTCAAAATATGATGATTTAACACAACTTATAAAGCATAAAATTAGGGTCACTCCATTATTTGAAGTTATTTTAGAAATTTTTAGTTTTGACCGTTTTTTTTTTTGGTTGTAACAGTTAACTAACTGATTCCTTGAATAAAAAAATAATAGTTGGTTGTTCAAAGCTTATTGAATGTACTCAAAATGAATAATTTTAATTTTATATGCTAAGTAACGAAAATGAACAAGTTTACTTTAATATGGTTTTTTTTAAACAAAAGAGAGTTTAAGGACTTCAGTAGCGAGTATTCTTTCCCCTGACAGTGATAACAGCTTGCAGTCGACGAGGCATGCTCTGGATCAGATTTTAGATCATATTCTGCAGAAGATTATCCCATTCCTGCACTAGTATGTCGTGAAGCTCTCTAGAAATTCTGGGGGTCGGTATATGTCTCCGTAAACGTTTTCCCACCTCATCCCAAACATGCTCAATCGGATTTAAATCTGGACTGCGAGCAGGCCAAAGAAAACTTGTGATTTGACACTCATCAAGATACTCAGTAACTATCTGACCAGTGTGGGTTCGTGCGTTATCATGCATAAATGTTGCGTCGTCTCCAAGAATCATCATGAATAGTAAAATATGGTCTTCTAGAACCTCCGTCAGATACCTGTGTGCAGTCAACGTTCCATTGCCGATAAAGTCTAACTCCGTATAAGTGTCAAAAGATATACCTCCCCATGCTATAACTGATCCTCCAACAAATGGAAGTCGCTCGGCAATACACGCTTGAGGATATCTCTCGCCTTGCCGTTGCCAAACTCTTACACGTATATCTGAGCCCGTAAGATAGAATCGCGATTCATCGGAAACAATATGCGACTCCAATCCGGTTTTGTCCAAGCCAAGTGTTCTCGTGCAAAATTTAACCTCGCAATCCGGTGTTCACGGGAAAGCGGCAGTACAGTAGCTCTAGTTCGAGAAGATAATCTAACAGCATGAATGCTCCTCCTAACTGTCCACTGACTTATGTTTACATATCTCACTTCCTACAGATGATTTCGAAGGGAAACTGCCGTGACTGTTCGGTTTCTCAAAGCACTAGAAACAAAAAAGCAGTCATCTCTAGCAGTTGTAGTCTTGCCTCGCCCTAAAAAAGGTCTTCGAGTGAGCAGACTAGTCTCTTCATACCGCCGCCATACTCGTTGCACACACGACACCAACTTTTCTTGCAGTTTCGCGCTGACCGCGGGCGTCTTCTAAAGCTGCCACAATTCGTGCCGCAACAACAGGATTTATGCTCACTGCAAAACACTAACAATGACAACAATACATAAACAATTTGCAACTATCAGATGACACCATAGAACAAAAACTATTCTGTCCTTAAACTTGCTTTTGTTTCAAAAAAGCATATCAAAGTAAACTTGTTCATTTTCATTACTTAGCATATCAAATTAAAATTGTTCAATTTCATTACTTTCCATAAACTTTTAACAACCAAATATTATTTTCTTATTCAAGCAATCAGTTAGTGAACTGTTAGAACCAAAAAAACACGTAAAAAAATAAAAATTTCTAAAATAACTTCAAATAACCGAGTGACCTTAATTTTATGCTCGTCAGTGTATTTGATATCGTTTACCGTTTTCCCACAAAAAATAAAATTGTTAATATTGTTGGCAAATTTTACACTAAGGCTTATTATTTGTTGGGATATTAGGGTGACTTGGGTGGTTTCGTAAAGGAGAACATTAGAAGGATTGTGTAGGGGGTTAACGGGGTGTCTTCATTTGGTAAGGGTACGTAGGGCTGACCTTTGGGCGACATTGAAGTGATGGAGAGTAGAAGGACGGATTTGGTTAAATAGGATCACATTATAATCAATAAGAGGTCTACAAATCGATGCATATGTATATTTTAACGGCTGTTTTAGTGGATATGCCCTGATTTTTGTAGGTTAATACACGGAAATGTCGAGCTCTTGTTATGATTTTGGATTTAATTGATTGTGCGTGGGCTGTAAAGGAAAGTTTGGAATCGAAAAGAACGCCTAGGTATTTACAAGTGTTGGAGGGGTTAATGTAGGTGTTGTTAATATTAAAAGAAGGGGAATGCGGTGTGATTTTATGGTGGGGAATAAATAGTTGGGATTTGGAAGGGTTTACTTTCATACGCCATTTGGAACACCAGGATTATGTTTTGGAAAAATTCATTTATTTGAAAAACCGTGTAGTCTTATCTAATCTAATCTAACCTTAACTTAACCCAAACCTAACCTAACCTAACCTGACCTAACCTAACCTTAATATAAAGATATTATTATTGTTATTATTACTAATCACATATACGTTTAATATATTCTATAAAATATGCAATTAAAATTCTACATTAAATTAATGTAAATAGACTATATATTTTAATTAAATTCACATACATTTGAAAGTTCATTTATTTGCACTATATTATTTAATAATATTGTATTGTAATTCAATATAATAAGGTAGTAACAAACGAAAATATAATTTCGATTATATTGAAAAAGAGCGACTACCCGATGCCGCCGAGTGTGCACACGGCGCGTGCCGGCTTTCGCCCTCCGACAGTTTTACGACTTAGCGGCGATGCCGCACAAAGGCATTTAATGGCGGCCGGCTATTAAATAAATTTGCATATTTTCGAACGAATGTCCGGGTCCTCTTCTTCTAAGTTTTTTTAACAATTCGTTGCGGTCTATGGCTGAGGGCCTGTTTATTTCCGTGGCGTATGTGTCAAGTATATAATCATGAAGTGAAAATGGCTTTCAAACGCGGTTGTGTTTTGTTACTGACCTGTCCATGTCTTTAGTTTTTTGGTTAGTGAGCTGGATCCTAACGTTGGGGATTCCCTCGATAGGCTTTGTTGGTCTTTGTTTGCATTTTTGGGACCATGCTGCGTGTCCCTCTTCCTTGCACGTGGTGCATCTTTCTGGGAGTGTTGTCGTGCATGTAGATGTCGAATGTGCTCCTCCACATTTTGTGCATTATATTGTGTTTGTGCAATCCGCCGTTTTGTGTGTAAATTCGCTGCATTTACCGCATGGGGATGGGATCGGTTCGGGTGCTGAGCTCTCCACCACGGGATATACCTTGCACATGTATGGGAATTTATTGTGTAACAATCGGCTGTAAAAAAAAGACTAGCAAGCTAGTGTAATGAGTATACTATTTCGAATTTTATTTTTTTGTGCAAAAACCGTACAAGATATCAAATTTTATTAAGAGATAAAAAAGTTTTTAAATGAAACGTTCTTTCAAGTAGTATTTTTAAAAAAATAATTTAGTTTTTAAGTGGTGGTACTACTGTTTTTTATACTTCCTGTCAATCACTAATGGCCACAATAACTGAAATGATGTATCATATTACAGTAAATATCAGTAATAAATTTCAGAAAAATCGAATAAAGCGTTCAATTGTTATAAACAAAAGAAATAAAAAAATTTGAAACTTTGAAGACAAATTTACGGTTAATTTTTGGATATAGATAAGTTGCATTAAATCGTCATATTTTGACCCCAGGAACCTATGGTCCAGCCATTCCCCCGCATTAACGGGACACCCTGTATATATATATATATATATATATATACAAGTTATTTTTCGGGTACAACAACTTGTGTTTTTAAAAAGAAATTATTTTATTGTAGCTTGCAGAACGTCTGCTCGGTACAGGAACAAAATCTAGACTAACTAACTTATGAAATAACAATTCTCTCAATGAAACATAATACTTAAGATAAACCTACGCTTTATTACAATTACGCTAATGCAGCATGCAAATGCATTAGCGGCCACTATAATTATAATAAACAATTATTAATTATTAAATATAAATCTATGCTATATAACTCCTCCACCCTTAGAGTCGAGCATCCCCTGGGAGGCGGAGACCTTGAAGGTTTAGTTCTTGTGGGGTACCACTTGTATCACGGAATTTGCGATTTTTCAACCACTTCACTGCGATATAACTAATACCGATTAATACACACACATAAAGTACAACAGTCCAAAAACTTGGCGTGAAGATTTGGGTTGTCTCTTGTAGTGGGAGGATTTCCTGGTTTGTGGATATGTCTTCTAAGTTCAGCTTCCGAAGGTCGATGTCGAATTTGGTAAAATTTGTAGATGCCAATTTTAGATGTAAATCATTGATCACGAGGGGGCGTCCAGATGTAACGTCTAGGTATTTAATTTCTCGGCCTCGAAAAAGCATGGCACAGTTATCTTGTTTGATTAGATAAATGCCAATTAAAATCATAGTTTCAGTTTGTTCCTTGCATCTGATTTTAATTGCTTCTTGATTTGGGAAGACTGCCAGGTATTGGTTTATATATGGTATTATTTCCATATGATTGGATTTTACGTGTAGTGTTGTGTATTTGCAGTTACTGTTGTTTCCACTGATGATTATATTTCGTTCGCATTCTGATTTGTAGCTAGTTATCAGATGGCTAGCACATTGGTAATGTTTCGACGTTTTTGTACACAAGTGGTTTAGAGGCAAAATTTTATTTTCATTAATTGATTTTAAGATGTACTTTACAGTAGGGATGATAGTAACAAATTCGGATTCGTGTACCGTAGGGATAGGGTATAAATAAAATAACTCGAACTGATACTCAAAGTTAATGGGTACAGATAAGAAATAATTGATTCGAGTTGGCTCGATTTTACAAGTAACTTCCATTATGGATTCGAAATTAAGAATGTTTTCAATTTTTAATTCGAAGGGAAGTTGTTCGTTATAGTAGAGTGAAATTTTTTCAAGTTCCAAAAATAAATCTCTAGGTTTTATGATACTCGGATGTAACGTATTTAATTTACAAAAAGTGAGCGAGTTTTCAATATCTTGCATTATGTTTAGAATTGCGTTATAAAGAATGATCAGCTGATTAAATATTTCTTTAGCAAATAAGATATTTTGGTGATCGATATCGTCCCTAAGGATTACGCTTAGTTTCATAATTTTTGATTTTAACATGTTTTCATTGTGTGCAATGTTTTGTACAGTTCTATTAAATTTCTCGATAATTTGTTTGTTCATACTGCATTTCATTTGTAATTGTTTTTGAAGAATATTTTGATTTTGTTCTAAATGGTTTAGGATATTATTAATTCTTTCACCATCTTTGGCATCTAAGTTTCCAGAAATAGTTTTAATGACTGTCCCAAGTCCATCAATTAATCCTCGTTTACTTCTATTTTTACTAAGTGCGTATAATTTAATGTTATCGATTTTTTCTTTGATTGTTTCCTGAGTAAAATTTAATAATTTATTATAATTATCGAACATCGCGCTAAAATTTGAAACGGATCTGATTGTTGAATTAAGATAGCGGTGTTGTGTGTTTAATTTTGTAAATTCGTCGTATAGTTTTGTTAAATCAAAATAATGCACGAATGTGTGTTTACTCCTTTCTAGTTTTGCTGGTCCGAGATTGATTGGGAGTATCCCTAAATTTTGTGATATGTTTTTGATTTCGTCTGCTTGCGTCAGCGCGACGACTAATAATCTGGAAGAGAATAAACGTGTACAGTGATGTTTGAATCATTGAAAATATATTGAAGGATCGGTTTTACATGTTTATATTTAAGAAGATCGAGACCGCATCCTAATTTAGGAATAGCTAGATTGGTAATATTATTTGAAATACAGAATGCTTTTAAACTAACGAGAGTTTTGAACAAGTCCTCATAACTTGGTTTGTCAGAATAACAATTTTTAGTGATTAAATATATTATGAAACGATCGTTATCCTTTAAGTAGCGGAGCGAATGTACTTCGGAGCTTTGTGCGTGTAGTTCGTCAAGTCTACCGAATTTTTGTTTAAAATCTGCGGCGATCCCAGCACCCATTTTAAGGTCTAAGCTTACACAGTGTGCCAGTGAAAAGTTTTTTGGTGCAGAAAATAAATCACCATTTATTTCAATAATATTATTGCTTGATGTTTTTCCTAGAGTTTGATTATTTAAATATTCTTGATAATTTAATTTAGGTTTATTGGTTAGTTTACCTAATTTATTTTTAATCTTTGGTCGCTTAATATTTGACAAGTGAATTTTGTCCACAGCATTATAATGTTTCGGGTTAATTGTTCCCGTTTTGAATTTAGGGTCAACTGATTTCAATGTTTCTTTCTTGTATTTATTTTTAGTCTTAGACTGTTTTTGCTTGTTTTTGACGAATATGGTTTCTGGAATATTGGGAATTTCTTCTCGGTTTTGGTTATGCTTTTCCATAACTTTTTCTTTATTTATTTGCATGTTTTCATTAATTTTTTTGTAAAGCAGTTTTACTTTATCCCGGTGATTATCAATGTAATTATTGACGATTCGAGTTTCGATATCGATGTCAAAGGGAGAAACTGAGTTTATGTGTCCCGAAATAATTTCTGAGGGGGTCAATTTAGTGGTTGAGTGGATCGAATTATTATATGCCAAGAGTGAGTAATTAATCTTTGATTCGATGGATTCTTTCTTATAAGTATCTTGATTGTTAAGCAACCGGATATGTTCTATTATTGTTGAGTGAACTCTTTCAACTATGCCGTTTGAATCTGGGTGTTGACTACTGATGAAATGAACTTTAATTTTATGAGTTTCTAATAGTTCTTTTACTAAGGTATTCTTAAATTCGAGATGATTGTCTGCCACAACTTGGCCAGGAATTCCATGATGCGTGAAAAATTTAACGAGATTGTTGGCAATCTCAACTGCTTGATGAGAATTCAGTCTATACATTTGGGTATATTTTGAAAAAGCGTCAATAATTGTAAGGAATTTAGTACCTTCTAAAGCTATACTGTCAATATGGATAATTTCGAAGGGTTTGGTCGGTGTCATTGTAATATTGAATTTAAGTTTTAATGGATTTCGATCATATTTGCAAACTTGACAAATTTCACAATTATTTATGTAATTTTGTATGAAACGTCGTTGATCAGGCCAATAATACTTTCTTTTTATTTGGGAATCAGTTTCCTCTATTCCTCGATGGTTCGTTTTACCTTCATGATACGCTTGGATAATATTTATAATTTCGTCTTCAGTTTCTACATCATCTAATAATTGAGTGCATTTAATAAATGAAATTTGCGGGTTCCTAAAATGTTTTTGAAGAATAATACAAAATTTTTCGTAAACTTGATCTGCAAAATATAAGTAATATGTTTGTTTTGGGGCGGTATATTCTTTTATAAAATCTATAACATTTTGTTCAAAATCTAATTTGGAAAGTTGTAAATTGATTCGCATTTTCCTATTATTAAAGAGATATCTAATTTTTGGTTTCGCGGGTGCGTAATTCACCTCTGAAATGATAATTTGATTGCGTCCTAGATTTACAGGTTTTTCCAAGATAGGAATATTAAATATTGGATTTTCAGTATTTGAGTGAATTGTATCACTGTCATTATTTTCATTATTATGTAGCACATGTTTTTCGGCATCGAGTCCAAGTTCAACTATCATAGAATCAGTTTCACGATTACGATCTATTTTATGCATAATATCATTTAATTGTTTATCTAATTCATTTTCGCTAGTTGTACCAAATTTATCGTCGAAATTACTTATATAAAAGTCGTCAAGTTGATCGACTTTATCGTGCATATTTATTTCAATGCGCGAGAGCGCGTCCGCATTCTTATTTAATATACCTTTTTTGTATATAATATTATAATCGTACTCAGCCAGTTTTAATCGCCACCGAACTAATTTGGAGTTCGGTTCTTTGACGGACATAAGCCATTGAAGGGGCTTATGATCGCAAATAATTTGAAATTTTCTACCGAACAGGTAGGGTCTGAAGTATTTAGTTGCCCATACGATGGCCAATAGCTCTTTTTCGATAGTACTATAATTTTGTTCAGATTCGTTTAAGGTTCGTGATGCGTATGCGACGGGTTTGTCGCTTCCAATTGGGCCTTGTGATAAAATTGCGCCGACGGCTATGTTACTCGCGTCTGTTGTCAAATTGAAACTTTTGCTAAAGTCTGGATATTGTAATATGGGTTCATTAATTAATACGTTTTTGCAGGTATTAAAACAATTTTTATATTCTGAGTTATTAATATCAATGATTGCATTTTTCTTAAGGCACTTTGTGAGAGGTTTCGTTAATTTCGCGAAATCTTTGATGAATTTTCGATAATAACCGAGGAGCCCGAGAAATCCTTTGATTTGCTTGGTGGTCTTCGGTATTGGGTAATTTTGTATCGCTTTAATTTTGTCGGGGTTTGGACGAACTCCGTCTGGTGTCACAATGTGCCCTAAATATGCTACCTCTTTCCTCAAAAATTCCGACTTGTCAATTTGAATTTTTAAATTAGATTCACGTAATCTACTAAATACTTCCCTAAGCCGTTCTACGTGTTCCTGTAGGCTGGTACTAAATATAATTATATCATCTAAATAAACTAAGCACTTTTCATTTTGAATACCCCTTAATATGTTGTCCATAACCCTCTGAAACGTGGCGGGTGCATTCTTGAGCCCAAAAGGCATGCGTAAAAACTCGTAATGCCCGTTTTCGGTGTTAAACGCGGTTTTTTGAATATCATTTTCCGCCATCTCTATCTGGTGGAAACCCGACGCGAGATCAAGGGTAGTAAAATATTGACAACGGCCAAGTTTGTCGAGCAGGTCGGTGATATTTGGTAACGGGTACCGATCACCGATCGTTTTCTCGTTTAATTGGCGATAATCGATGACAATACGCCACTTGCGATTTCCCGACGCGTCTAGTTTCTTCGGTACAACCCAAATTGGCGATGACCAAGGGCTATGAGAGGGTCTGATGATTTTTTGATCTAACATTTGATTTATTTGTTTTTGAACTTCTTTTCTGTGTATTTCCGGGTAACGGTACGATTTAGTATACACCGGTAATTGATCAGTAGTATTTATACAGTGCTTAATTTTATTGGTAAACGATAACATTTTATTTTCTGAATGGAAAATATCTGAAAATTCTTTTATTAAATTCATAATAACATGTTTTTCTTCTGCGTTCATGTGCTCTGAACGGAATTTTGATAGATCAAATTTGATTTCTTCATATTCGTAATTATTAAAATTCGGTGTGTTGGACTGATCGTATTCTTCGATCGGTTCAACAACAGCCGGATACTTTTGCCTAACATTCACATTTAATTCTGTAGGGTTTATGATTGTACAAATAGCTTTATAATTCTTAACATGAGTGGTACACTCTGGAATTTCTAATTTATTTACCTTAGTATATGGTATAATTACGTCGCCGTTTTTTACGTTTGCAACTTCTATTTCAATTACTTGTTCGCACCTTGCGTTTACTACTATACAATTCGTATTCGCAGGTTTATTAGAAAATCTTAATGGTATGTTGCAATTTGGCGTTATTAACATATTTTTATTGAAGTCTACGGTGGCTTTTAAAGCACACAAATTATCTAGTCCTAGTAGGACGTCAAAGCATGAATGAAAATCGAATAAATGAAATTTCATATTCGCATTTTCTTTTAAATTAAACAATTTTTTAAAAGGAATTAACGTGCAATAGTCTTGAATTGAGGCGCCATGTGCGCTGGCTACCTTAAAGTATTCCTTTTTTATGTTATTTTTAAAAAACTTATTAGCTACATTTGGGTTCACAAATGAATGAGTGCTCCCGGAATCTATTAAAATTTTAAGATGGTTTTCAGGGTCAATTATATGCGCTAATTGACTCTGATCCGCTTTAAGTCCCATTAATTGTATTGATTCTCCGAGGCATCTGTGTCTAAAAAAGTATTATGATTGATTGGGTCTTCATTTAAATTTAGAGTGGTCATAGTTGACATAGGCGTGGGTGGTTGTAAATTTTGAGACGGGCCTGGATTGTTTGGTGAATTTTGATATTTAGGGTGATTAGTCCTAATAGCGTATTTATTATTTTGGAAATTAGGTCGTTGATTGTTATGTTGATAATTTGGACGAGGCTGATTAATTTGAGAATTAGGTCGTGCGTTATAAAATTGATAGTTTTGATGGGGCTGGTTAAAATAAAAATTTCTACTCCCACCGAATGGTGGTTTTGCGATGTTTGTTTGCCTGTGATCGTTATTATTAAATTTCTGTTGATAATAAGGTTTTTGGTTCAATTTTATTTTATCTAATTTGTTCGTTGTGATTTCTAGTTGAAAATCGTTTGTTAGCATTTGTAAAGCGACATTCAAATCAGTTGGATTTTTTGTACGCATTTGAGAACCTATTGGTTCCTTTAACCCGCGCAATAAAACTCTCAGTGCATTCGCTCTAAAAAATATCGATAAGTAATACCGTTCCATCGCGTTCGCGATGTGATTCGACATATAGGAAATTTGTAAATTTAGCAAATTCTGAACTCTGTTATAAAAATCGAAAGGGGACTCGTTAATGTTCTGTTTTAATAACGTTATCTCGTAATTCAAGCTGTACTGGTCACGTTTATCCGCGTATGCGTTGAGTAGCGCATTTTTTAAATCGTTCCAGCTCGCGATTACGCTGGAAGAAATATTTACTGCTGCTTCACCTTTTATTTTCGCTAAAATGCTAGACATTAGGTATTCGTTTTGAAAATCTGCTACATCGACTGTATTATAAAACTTAGTGACTAATTTCTCACACACATCAATGAATCTAGAAAGAAACTCTGTTTCCCCACTAAATTCGGGTATCATATTTAAATATTCGGGTTTTAGCACGTTAGCCATTATTGTAATATTATTATTTACTGTATTACTATTATTATTTCGTACTGCGATAGGTGATCTTGAGCGATCCCGGCTTGTACGGGGCGGTTCTACTTCTATATTTATTGAATCCGATTTTGTTACTTCCCCGTCCTTATTCATAGGACGTACCTTTTGTTTTACCGCGACGTTATTGAGCTACGCGAATAACCTCTAAAACACTTGATTGTACTCACAAAAATGTTATTTTTTCCATCGGAGTCTCGGGTTCGATGATTCGATGCGGGAACTCTCTCTGGAATGTTGTAGACCTTCGCCGTGACACTCAGGGTACTTGGACTTCGTCCTCGATGCTTGGAGGGTCCTCCTTGAGTGATGGATGTCCACGTGGATATTTTGGGTTTAGCCCGATGAATTCGTTGAAACGAAAACCAAGTAATGTTCCTTTACTCGTCCGGGCCAATCCTACCGACTGCGCCAGTTATTTTTCGGGTACAACAACTTGTGTTTTTAAAAAGAAATTATTTTATTGTAGCTTGCAGAACGTCTGCTCGGTACAGGAACAAAATCTAGACTAACTAACTTATGAAATAACAATTCTCTCAATGAAACATAATACTTAAGATAAACCTACGCTTTATTACAATTACGCTAATGCAGCATGCAAATGCATTAGCGGCCACTATAATTATAATAAACAATTATTAATTATTAAATATAAATCTATGCTATATAACTTACATATATACAACGTGTCCACGTAAGTATGCAACATATGGAATTTTTTTTTATTATCAATTTCTCAGAAAATTTTATTCTTTATAAAAGTTTGTGCTTGGTCTTAAACATACAAAAAAGAGAAAACAAATGACATACGGTTTTAATCAACAAAAAATTTAATTTCTTTGAAATTAACAACCTTAACGATATTATTAATTGAATAACAATCACTCGATGTGATCTCCTTCCCTTTCAATACAAAAGGTCTTTCAGAATAAACTCTGTTTTTTAACCAATGCATTTATATCGGGTGAGCGAGCAGGCCATGGAAATCTTGAATGCCTTCCAATCCATTTCTCATTACATTGTTTATTTAATTATTAAACTCCGACGTGAAAACAGCACCAACTCTGCTCAGTCGTGTAAAGTTAATCGCTCTGCCATCATGTATACAGATATTCCAAAACTAAGAATACTTGATAAAAAGTGAAAAAGTTATAAAAAAATGTTGATTATCTTGCTATTACACCATCACTTGTTTTGTCATTTTTGTATGTTTAAGACTAAGCACCAACTTTTATAAAGAATAAAAATTTCTGAGAAATTAATAATAAAAAAGTTTCCCATATGTTGCATACTTACGTGGACACGTTGTATACATATAGTTGGCAAGTGCATGCCATGGTGCCAGAGTATCTTTTGAAGACAGAGTAGACAAGGTCCAAGAAAGTTACTCTGGCAAGGGCTAGATGTGGATCGGACGAGAAAGGAAGGAAGGTATGGATGGGGGAAAGGTATGGCAGGTGTGCGTTGTGCGAGACTGGAAGGGACACATGGAGCCATCTAGGCCAAGAGTGCGTGATTAATGGATAGGGGGAATAAAACGAATAGGTGAGTGAATGAGAGAGGATGGGGCAGGCGTAGAGATTGTGATAAGAGTGGTAGGGGGAAAAGAAATCCGAAGAAAGGGGGACTGAGACAAGGGGACTATTAATAGTATGTATTATTATTAATTATGTATTATTATTATTTTGTGTTTAAGGATGCCAATAAAGGTCTTTTTTTATAAAAGTTAGAAGGCTTCTGGAAATCTGTAATAAATTGGAATATACAGGGTGGGCCATAAAATTATGGTGAATTAATATTACATTTTTTTAATGGAACTCCCCGTATATTACTAATTATTTTGATAGTCTTGTCAATTTTAAACATTTTTTTAACCATACGTTATACCTAAATTCGTGAGTTTTCTAGATATCGATGTGTCAAATAATAACGAACCAACACAAATTAGGTATGGCCTTGGAAAATAATCTGAAAGTTAAGTTGCTTATAATCCGGTACTTTATGGTTACCGAGAAAGATGTGAACAACATTTTGGCTTTAGACATTTTATAAACTTTGCATCAGCCATTAGTTTTCGAGTATTAGGTCCGACAAATATTCCATCTTTGATTTTTGCATATGGCAGTTTTGTAAAGAACTTGATTAAGTACCGCAAAGCGTCTTTCGCGATTGAGTGCTTTGACAAAGTTCTTAATAAGGCCAAGTTTAATGTGATTAATGTGAAAAGATGGCAATAAAACATCCTGTAGTTTCACAAGTGCTACAGAGGACACATTTTGTTGACCTGGCTCACAATGGGTACGACTCAGCCACACCTTTCTCACATAATGATGATCAACTGCACGGCTGTCGCACAGACACAAAAAAAACAACAAAATTTCGTGAATCCAGATTGCATCCTAACCAATAGGCCAATAACCTGTAATGAATATGTAAATCAATTAATATACAGGGTCCTGCAACAGTGCGTCAGGCTTTCCTAGCGCCTTTCTCGTAAGAGATAGAAAAAAATGTTTCGTATAAAAATTTATTGATTTAAAAATCTCTATGCCGTAAAATTATTTTCAAATATACAGGGTGTCCCAATTTTGCGGTATAACAAAAGCAAACATTTTTTTAAATGGAACACCCTGTATATTCTTTCATTTTCTAATTTGGATAATATTTTGTAACTTCAACCTTTTTTTGGTTTTTAATTTCGATATGGCATTTCCGAGTTATTGACGTTTTTCTGAAAAAAATGTAAAAAGTGGAGGTTCACAAAAAAAATTATTCTGATGTTCTATTTAAAATTTAAGAAATTTTCTTTTTCCTATGGTTGTTCATAAGTACTGTTTAGGTACCAGTGTTAAAAGTGTTCACTTTTAAGGAACCCTGCCATAGTATCAGACACGCCGTTTTCTAAAATTTCAAATTGTCGTAACTCTTGTTTTTTAAATGGAATCATATATTTTTTTAATTTTTATATTATTCTGCATCTAATTTCCTACACAAAATATTAAGTATACCCTATACCTAAAATTGATATTTTTCAAGATATAAAAGGATTTATATTTCAAACGGTTCTTGAATACGAATTTGTTTTTGAATAGATAGCTATGACTGAAAAAAAAATGCATCTGTCAATTAAACAATAAGTTTGGTATGTATGGTTGCATTGTACGTTACGATTATAACAATGCAATTTTTGAGAAGAATTAATTGATGTGATATATGCTACTGGAGAAGGTGGAATTAATTGTTTGCAAGCCTAAAGAATTTATGCTCAGCGCTACCCAGATGGGCGAAAACAATTATTTTTCTTATTATTCGATTAGATTAGAAAGAAGTGCCAAACTTTGCAAATAATAATATGTCTAAATGCTGAGGCAAAATAACTAACAAAATGGAAGTAAGTGTCAATGTGAGATAAACAGAAACAGATAATACGATTCATTATTTTATTCCAAAGCCGGGAAAGATAACAAAATTATTTACTACAGTAAATGTCTTCAATTTTCATTTAGGCACAAATTAATTCGCCGCTGAAAAGACCTTTCCACAATTCGTTGATGCATATTCATTGGTGCTGTTGGTGGTTCCTTAAAAAACAATCTAGCAGGCCATTTGGTGGGTCCATTCCTACCAATCAACTGGTTGGGAAAAATCAAATGCCCTCACGTCTTGCGAAAATTGGACAGGTGCTCCGTCTTGTTAAAACCATACCCTGTTTCTTGTTAGTTAGGGTATATTAGCTAACGTTCCGGGTAATTCAATTCAGGAAGTGCAAATACATACAAATAGGCCTATGTATTTGCACTTCCTGAATTGAATTACCCGGAACGTTAGCTAATATACCCTAACTAACAAGAAACAGGGTATGGTTTTAACAAGAGATGGCCCTCGAAGAAATGTGGATCTACTATATGGTTTCCAAAAATTCCGCCCCAGACATTCAAAGACCGTCGATGCTGATGATCAACTTGTCTCATAACATGCGGATTATCAGTTGAATAAGAGTGAAAATTGCCTGTTGACAGATGCATTGTTATGGGATGTCCTGAATTTCCTGTCTTCCCCAGATACAAAATACGGAACGAAATTAAAAATCAGTATTACTCAGTTCTTGATGTAGCTGTTGCTTATGCCAATTCCTTCACCAATGTCTTTTTGCTTTACGTTGGGATGCTCAGTTGCTGTTAATAGCACTGAAAATTGGTTTTCCTCGTTGATAATAGGCTTTCTTCTTTCTTGTTTTTTGCAATTCACACTTCCCATTTCAATAAATCTATTGAGTAAGTTCCTAAAACATTTCTCCTCCGTACGCCCTTTTCGAAATCCATGATGATAATTTGCTGTCTTATACCGCGAAACGGAGAGAATCACTTTGCAGCAAATATCAGAGAGATTTACATCTAAAACTAATTGTTTAATTGACAGATGCATATTTTCAGTCATGGCTATCTATTCAAAAACAAATTCGTATTCAAGGACCGTTTGAAATATACATTCTTTTATATCTTTAAAAATATCACTTTTAGGTATAGGGTATGCTTAATATTTTTTGTAGGAAATTAGATGCAGAATAATATAAAATTTAAAAATATATATGATTCCATTTAAAAAAAAAAGAGTTACGATATTTTGAAATTTTAGAAAATGGCGTGTCTGATTCAAAGGCAGGGTTCCTCCAAAGTGAAAATTTTTAACACTGGTACATAAACAGAACTTATGACCAACCATAGGAAAAAGAAAAATTCTTAAATTTTAAATAGAACATCAGAATAATGTTTTTTGTGAACCTCCGCATTTTACATTTTTTTCAGAAAAACGTCAATAACTCGGAAATGCCATATCGAAATTAAAAACCAGAAAAAGGTTTAAGTTATAAAATATTATCCAAATTAGAAAATGAAAAAATATACAGGGTGTTCTATTTAATAAAATGTTTGCTTTTGTTATACCGCAAAATTGGGACACCCTGTATATTTGAAAATAATTTTACGGAATAGAGATTTTTAAATCAATAATTTTTTATACGAAACATTTTTTTCTATCTCTTACGAGAAAGGCGCTAAGAAAGCCTGACACACTGTTGCAGGACCCTGTATATTTTGAAATTAAGTACAATTAATTTATTTCTCAACCTTTAGACCGCCACGCATTTTCCATTGATCCTTGAACTTGGCCAAAATTGTAGATAGTGTGTCGTAGGACTCCTTTATTTGTACTGCGCAAGCAATCGGAATGGGTGGTTTATTATTCCAAATAAAAGTTCCAAATATCACTATATATTTTATTTAAATGATATAAGTAATTTGAAAAACTAAGAGGAAATAATTTCATAATTTCTCATACCATATTCACATATAATCATTTATTAGTTGATTTAACAGAAATCATTACGTTAAAACTAGTGTTGCTTTGATAGCTGTGCTATTTGTAATTACTTTTGTATCATTCAATGTCGAGTATTAGAGAGAGAAAAATACATGATATTGCATGTAATTGTAATCAAGTAGTTAACAGAGTGAGTTTTACTGAGTACCTTGGAATTATTATAGATTTCCATCTTAACTGATCTCAACATACCAATTATATAGCAGATAAATTTAGGAGACTAATATATGTTTTTGTAAAACTGAAGTACATACTAATTATAAACCAAATGTTTGATATATATATTAGTATTGTTCAATCAATATTAAGTTATGGTGTAATTGCTGAGAAAAATTTACAAAAAAAATATATTACTTTCGCGGAAATAGTACAAAAGATAATTTTAAAATAATTTTTAAAACCTAAATTACTCTCATCTGATCAGTTATGATAGGAAGGAATGTTAAAAGACTTTATTATTCTTGCAAAAGTAAGAGTAGCTATAAATCAACATTTCACACGTTTTGCACATAATTATACCCACTTTACAAAAAACGCATTCTTTAAAAAAAATCAATACTTATTTTGAATCCCAAAGTTATATAACTTTTTACCTAGCCATTTAAATCGTCTAAATAATACTACATTATCAAAATCATATTTCATGAGTTCTGTGAACAGATGGCTCATGAAATTTGATATGAACTTTTTTTTTTAAATAACTGTTAATTTATCTAATTTAAGTGTATGTATGTGTGTATTATATGTACATACATGTAACATAATTATGTAATATTAAATTGTGTCTATTTCGGTTTATGGTACAATTAATTAATTAGTTTTAGAAAATAAGCTTTTGCGTTCAAGTTGCAATAGCAGCTTCTGCAGTAAAAGAATTAATACATTTTTTTTAATTTTATAAGCTGGCTCAAAATAATAAAAGTAAAAACTATTGTGATTACTATAAATCTATACTGTATATTTCTCGAATGGTCATTAGGATTTTTTTAATATTTAATTATGGCTCTTCTTAGTAGAATTTAAATCAAACTGTATGATTATTACCAAATATGTAGAAATTGCAGCAGTGATCTGGAATTATCAACAAATAAGAGATACACATAGAAAATAACATAATAAAATATACCTACCGATTTTAAAAGTTCATAGTTCAAATTAAAAAATCCGCACGCTGTGTAATTCGCCTGTTGATGTAAAATTTGAAGAGAAAATCGATTTATCTGCAACAGCATAAATTTTGTAAAATATTTATATTGTTAAAACTTAAGATTTATGGCTTTTTATTTTAAAGCATAAAATCTATTACAAAAGAATAATATATAAAACATTGTTAAAAATATATTCAAAAACTCAATACAAAGTCTGACCAAGAAACATAAAAACGACTTATAAGTGCAAGAAAATTAACGACAAACAATCAATATTAGACGAAATTAAAAGTCTATCAAAATACGGATGAATAATCAATAACGAATTACTCTGCATACTACAAAAATATGTATTCTTTTTACTATAGTAAATGCTTGGTATCATATATTTATATGCTATCTTTAAGTCCGGCACTGGTAATATCTACAAATATATCTTAATAATATATAGCCATATCTATCATTCCCGGCATATGTTCTACAAAAAAACGCTTTTTAGAAGAGGATGGTAATAAATTTCAAATGTTCAACTACGTTTAAATTATGTATGAAATAAATACAGTAAAACTTATTTTAGAATTATTACCACTTAAATTCAAATGACAAATATACAGAGACAGTAAATTCTGCAATTGCGTTTCACTTAAAATCAGACATTTAAATAAACATTAGTTCCGGGGACAGACAAACTGTATAAATCCCTTCTAAAATAAAAGAAATGAATACCAATATCCAATAATGAAATAAATAACCTTAGAGGCCAGAAGACAGAATTTTTTTTTTCAATAAACAAGAGATGCCGCTTGCTTATTCGCTATCTTGAACCACATTTGACAACTTTAAAAATATTAAAGAAAACTACAGCTTTAATTAGGAATTCTAGCTTATCTATACAAAGAAAAATTGAAGAATATTAAACCTGTAAATCAAGAAAATAAAAAAAGATGAGTAGGGTTCAATTAATAAACAGAACTGTCAAATAACAACCACAATGTAGTGTCAATATAATTGTAAGATTTTTTATTCACCTGAAAAAGCAAATAATTTACGAAATTGTTTTAAAAAATACACTTATTTGAAAATCAAAAAGTATTTAAGAATTTTATGTAAACAAAGTACATTAGCGCGGTTATATTTGATTTACTCACTTTTTCTCGAGTTTTTTCTTGAACATCCCACATCCAATGTAAATAAATTCCAGTGTCTTTTGCCTAAAAAAATAACTTGTTTAATTTATACACATTCAAGGTCATTAAATTATAGATTGTTTCTGTAACTCGGGAAATAAAATTAACCACATATACTAGAGTGAAAATGATGACGATTCGTAAAATAAATTATTATAAAAGTCTTTAAATGATCAAGATACAGGCCATCAAAGTTAAGAAATTTTAACACATTTTTCTAAATATTTTCAATACCGCTCGTCGTAGACTGCTGCAATTTGGTACACTGCACACACACACACACCCCCCGTGAAGGAATGCCAGACGGCGGTCCCGCGGGGTGGCAGGGCGACAAGGGAGGTGGTTTTTGGGTGGGTATCTGGGGAGTCCCAGACTCCGTCTATAAAAGATTTTTACCTCCCGGCTACAAAAAAAAGACTGCTGCAATTTGGTACAGCCTAAATTAACATCAAGTAAATTCCTTAGGCAATTTGTCACTTCGATCGGACCGACGGAACCAAACGACATAGGTGTTAAAGTTAAGCTCAGATGTAGTTAGTATATTTTTCATTTTAAGCAGTTGGCAGTTGTATTTATAAGGTTACACAAAATAAAGTTAGTTCTATTCTGATGCTCAAGGAGACAGTACGTTTATTTATTAACCTCACAACCCAAGCCATTTTAACAGGTTATGGGCAAATGGTAATAACTAATTTTCGATGACACTGGCTGTAAATTTTACAATAAATGTAATGAAATGATTGCTATTGCTGATTTAGTTGGTGGAGTCTACAAAATTAGACTGTATCCGGACTCAACAGACGGATGTTTAATGTCAGTGACATCAGGCGAAATATGGCACTGAAGACTTGGACTTTTGGACTTTAAAAAAATGGTGGACGGTTCGGTGAATGGACTAAAGTGTTCAACTCAGAAGAAAATTGGATTGTTTTATTGTAAGGTGTGCTGTGAAGGAAAACAGTCTGCCCTTTAACCACTGAGGCATTCGAGCAAATGCACCACTGGAGGTCATATCACATCTTTCGAGATGTGGACGGGCAGAAAACCAGATGTAAGTCACTTAAGAATATTTGGCAGTGTAGCCATGGTACATGTTGCCAAGGAAAAAGAAGACAAAGAAGTTTAATTGTGGGTTATGGCGACAACATCAAGGGTTACAATCCTAAATAGAATACATCAATAACATCAACGAAAAAGTAACTTTACCAAAAATGATTAAACTAAATATCCAAATAACAATATTTTAACATTTCCTTGTGTATACATATATAGATGCATACTATATACAAAAAAACATTTGTCAAACTTCAACACACATTCCTCAAATCATGATTACAAAACGAGAAACGAATCATCTTTATATATTCCTAAACATAATACCTCAATTTATAAAAAAACTCCAAAATACGTAGGTATACTACTTTATAATAAACTTCAAAAAAAAATAAAAGACCAACAATCGTATCAAATTTTCAAAGGTATGCTCAAGGAATGGTTGTGTCAAAAGGGTTATTACTCTGTATGTGAATATTTAAGTGAATAACATTAAGTGAATTGTACTACTGTATCAGTTAATTGTAGGTTTTAGTTTACGTTTTATATACTATGTCTTAATTGTAAAACTGTTGTATCTAACTAAATGTACTTTCATTATGTAACCGCATTTTTTTTGTATTGACGGAACACATCTGTATTTAAACAGCTACGTGAATAAAGATATATTATTAATATCATTATTATACATAATTCTCAAATAGCTTTGTTTTTAGATTTAGGATATCCAATGAGCACAATAAATAAAATAACGTTTTGCAAAGAATTTTCAAATTTTAAAATATTGCATTCCATGGATATCAGGATGATGCCATCATCCTACTTGGATACTTAAATTTTCCAGTGTAATACAGAAAGATTTAAAAAATATATGATTTTATATAACGGAGCACGGAGAAACAAATTTACTACAGCAGTAGTAAATTGTATTGGAATTGATCATGCGAGAAAAGCGATTGCTATGGAATTCCTAAGTGTTGTCAATAGAGGATTGAAAAGGTTTGCACACGTCCAGATCACACTGAAGCTAATGGCAAGCAGCCAGTAAACTATCAGTACCGTTCATGATGAGAGAAAAAGTTGAAACAAATAATTACACCAGTATTGTCATCAGCGTGGTCATCGCAAATCGTACCCATAATGAGGAAAAATGGCACAGTAAAGATTTGCGGTAATTATGTCAAATTGAATAAACAATTGAAATGTTTTTTATCCACTGCCCCGGATTGATTAAATTTATGCATATTTATCAAGAAACAAAATTCTCTAAAATATATTTATCAGAAGCTTACCCTCAATTTGAATTATCAGATGAATCACACAATAATTTCCACTCACAAAGAGTTATTTAGAGTCAATAGAATGCTCTTTAAGGTTAAATGTAGTGGGTTTTATTTTCAAAAACACCTAGAGCAATTGTTTAAAAAATTACAAAATGTTTTCGTATTTCAAGATGTTCTTCTTGTAGAGCATAAAAAGGAGAAGATCCTATGGTAATATTAAGGGAATTTTTATTTGATTAAAGTGAGTCAGATTTAAAGTAAATATTGAATAGTGTAGTTTTTTACAAGAACAATTTAAGTGCATAGGTTTTATTTTAACATAATACAAAAATACAAGCAATTAAAGACAAACCTTATCCATCTACTATACCTCAACTTAGATCATTCAATGGTATGGCAAATTTACTAGATTTATTCTGTATGTTACAGAATTACTAGCACCAATGTATGCATTATTAAGAACGGGTAAAAAAACGTCGCAGAATACCTTCTTGAGCACTGTCTAAAGTCTCAAGCTGTTCTTAAGCACCGCTACAGTTAGACAGCCTGCTTTTATCCTGCCACCCGGACGCGCCAATCGTAGAATGTTTTACGCGTTTATTGTATGAAATAGTTCTAAGTGTTTTGTACATATTATCCGTCAATAAATATCTGCTTGTTGCTGAAACCTACGTCTCCACAATCTAAAAACAATCCGAAGAAACAATGGCACAACCAATCGTTCTTACACAAGAGCAGTTCCGGCAGCTCACCGAGATATCCCGGCGAACGAGAAAAATTAAAGGTTCAATGCTTTATCAATAAGATATAGATTTATAAAACTATCGAGAACATCTTAGACAAGGACGCACTAACAGGTATAGCATTACTGCTAGAAAAGGATACCTTAATATGATGGGACGGAGTGAAGAGTAACATTACCACATGGCAGGACGCTCTAACGACCCTTAGAGAGCACTTTTCACCACATCGCGCAAATTCTTCGCAAGAGAACAAGTAAAACAGGAAGGCTTAGATACTTTCATCAAAAACAAGCGTTTGTCATTGGCAGAGATCAGTAACCATAAACTCTCGAAGGAGATCCAACTGGACATGGTATTCAGCCTAATTCGCAAGGATATCAGGAATAAAATTCCGAGGAGCAGCATTAACGAATTCAAGCAACTCGTCAGAATGATGCGAGAAGTAGAAAACGCGCTTAACGAAACGAGAATTTTATTTGAAACAAATTTCAGAAAGCACAATGCTCCTTCAGCAGAAATTACGCACCAAAACTGTGTTTCCTCCTGCTTGCTTACGATAATTGGATTGACTGATCGTAAGCAAGCAGGAGGAAACGCCCCAAAAATTTCGTGTTACGGATGCGGAAAACCTGGAGGACGAGGACAGGAGGAGTTTGCAGGAGGGAGGAGGTGTTAATAATATTAATTTGGCACGTGGCGGGTATCAAGGGCAAAACTACAGTAGGGGCACATGGGATATAATTACATGAGTGGGCGGAAGGGAAGGACATAGTGGGATTAGTAGAAACTTGGATGTTGAAAGAGGAATGGGTGGTTACCAGAGGATTTTAGATGGGAAATGAAGGAAGCAAGAAAGGATGCAACGAGAGGGAGAGCGAAGGGGTCATGTAGTGGGAGTAAGGAAGGGCAGGCAAGCAGAGGAGGGGCCAGCAGATGTAGGTTGGGTGAGGTATACTCAGGGAAAGGAAAGGACTACGATGGAAGTGGTATATATGGTGTATGTAAAGGAAGGAGGAACATGTGTAGTGGGAGTAGATTTCAAAGCGAGGATACGGGAGTCAGGGTGAGGGATAAATGAAGAGGGGGAGGAAAATAAGAGGATGTCCCAGGATTAATGTATAAACATGGAGGGTAGGAAGATGCAAGAGTGGGTGATAGAAGAAGGGTGGGAAATACTGAACGGATGTACGGAGGAGAATGGGATGGAAGGAAACGTATGTAGGGTTGACAGGGGGATCGGTGATTGATTATATGGTGGTAAATTGGTGTGATAGAGGTGAAGTAAAGAGGATGGAGGTAGACGGGAACGGAGGCTTGGATTATTGGCCACTGAAGGTAGAAATAAGGATTGGAATAAGGGGAGAGGAGAGAAAGGAGCCGAAATAAGAGGGGATGGATAGCGGGGAAAATACGTTGAAGGAAATGGCAGAGAAACTGAAGGTGGTTAAAGGAGGGAAAATGAGCAGTGATGAAGAAAGGGGAAGGAAATAGGCAGGTAGAGGTTGACCTCGCAAAATGGACAGACAAGTGAAAGAAAGAGAGCGGCGTTCCGGGAGATGTAGGGAGAAGGGGAGACATAGGAGAGGTGGTGGAGTTCTCAAAGGAGGAAGTAGAGAGAGCGCTCGAGGAGATGAAGGGAGGGAAATCACCAGGGGCGGACGGATTAAAGGCAGAAATGTATTAAGAAATAGGTAAAGAAGGAAGGAGTACGTTCAGGACACTCATGAACCGGATCTGGAGAGGAGAGGAAAGTATTCCAGGGTCATGGAGGATATGAGCGATATGTCCCATACATAAGGGTGAGTATACAGAGGATGTGGAGAACTTCAGAAGGATAACGCTAATCAACACCGGCTTCAAGCTAGCTATGATGAGAAGAAGAATAATAGAACAACTAAGAAGAGGGGGAATGGTTGAATATACAGGGTGTCCTGTTAATGCGGGGAAATGGCTGGACCATAGATTGATGGAGTCAAAATATGACGATTTAACGCAACTTATCTATATCCAAAAATTTACGATTAAGCCGGAATTTGGCTTCAAAGTTTAAATTTTTTTTATTTCTTTTGTTTATAACAATTAAACGCTTTATTTAATTTGAATGAAATTTATTTTTAATAACTACCATAATATAATACACCATTTCAGTTATTATGATTATTATTGGTGAACAAGAAGTATAAGAAACAGTAGTACCACCACTTAAAAACTAAAATATTTTTTTTATTGGTGCATCCAATAAAATCCAAAAAAATCTACTTGAAAGGGCATTAGATTTAAAAACTTTTTTGACTCTTACTTGTTTTTGATACCATAGATTGATGGAGTCAAAATATGACGATTTAACGCAACTTATCTATATCCAAAAATTTACGATTAAGCCGGAATTTGGCTTCAAAGTTTAAATTTTTTTTATTTCTTTTGTTTATAACAATTAAACGCTTTATTTAATTTGAATGAAATTTATTTTTAATAACTACCATTTCAGTTATTATGATTATTATTGGTGAACAAGAAGTATAAGAAACAGTAGT
Organism: Ontholestes murinus; assembly: GCA_963969525.1. Taxonomy (NCBI): domain Eukaryota; kingdom Metazoa; phylum Arthropoda; class Insecta; order Coleoptera; family Staphylinidae; genus Ontholestes; species Ontholestes murinus. Next base: position 134,848 of record CAXAKX010000292.1, read on the forward strand.
ACCACCACTTAAAAACTAAAATATTTTTTTTATTGGTGCATCCAATAAAATCCAAAAAAATCTACTTGAAAGGGCATTAGATTTAAAAACTTTTTTGACTCTTACTTGTTTTTGATATCTTGTACGGTTTTTGCACAAAAAAATAAAATATGAATATAGTATACTCATTATGCACTAATTAATAAGTAAATAAACTTACTCAATTGAATAAAAACTAAATAATATCAATTAATAAAATAAGTCAAAACAACATCTAACACTTTTCAAACCATTTTCTTTGCAAAATCCTAATACAAACAAGATATCTGTTTGTTTCAAATATGAATATTTATGAACTATAATAAAGTTAAAAATTAATTGTCAAAAGACACTAAATAATTATTATTATGCATAATATACATTTTTTAAACAAAGACGGCCACGAAAAACATTTATTTTCGATTCGATGAAAAACTAGATTTTGTTTTTACTAGATAAAAAATATATATTTTATTTTTTTGTGGGAAAACCGTACAAGATATCAAATATTATTAAGAGATAAAAAAGTTTTTAAATTAAATGGTCTTTCAAGTAATATTTTTTTAGTTTTTATTAGATCCACAAATAAAAAATATTTTAGTTTTTAAGTGGTGGTACTACTGTTTCTTATACTTCTTGTTAACGAATAATAGTCATAATAACTGAAATGATGTATTATATTATGGTAGTTATTAAAAATAAATTTCATTCAAATCAAATAAAGCGTTCAATTGTTATAAACAAAAGAAATAAAAAATTTTGAAACTTTGAAACCAAATTCCGGCTTAACCGTAAATTTTTGGATATAGATAAGTTGCGTTGAATCGTCATATTTTGACCTTAGGAATCTATGGTCCAGCCATTTCCCCCCATTAACGGGACACCCTGTATAAGAGGAATGTATGAAGAAACATACATTGTGTGGCGAAAGTGGAGGGGAAAGTGTCAGAAAAGTTTTGGACGTGGAAGGGCCTGAAGCAGGGTTGTCCTATGAGCCCTACTTTTCATATATGTATATACAGGGTCCTGCAACAGTGCGTCAGGCTTTCCTAGCGCCTTTCTCGTAAGAGATAGAAAAAAATGTTTCGTATAAAAATTTATTGATTTAAAAATCTCTATGCCGTAAAATTATTTTCAAATATACAGGGTGTCCCAATTTTGCGGTATAACAAAAGCAAACATTTTTTTAAATGGAACACCCTGTATATTTTTTCATTTTCTAATTTGGATAATATTTTATAACTTGAACCTTTTTCTGGTTTTTAATTTCCATATGGCATTTCCGAGTTATTGACGTTTTTCTGAAAAAAATTTAAAAAGCGGAGGTTCACAAAAAAAATTATTCTGATGTTCTATTTAAAATTTAAGAATATTTCTTTTTCCTATGGTTGGTCATAAGTACTGTTTATGTACCAGTGTTAAAAATTTTCACTTTGGAGGAACCCTGTCTTTGAATCAAACACGCCATTTTCTAAAATTTCAAAATGTCGTAACTCTTTTTTTTTTTTAATGGAATCATATATTTTTTTAAATTTTATATTATTCTGCATCTAATTTCCTACAAAAAATATTAAGCATACCCTATACCTAAAAGTGATATTTTTAAAGATATAAAAGAATGTATATTTCAAACGGTCCTTGAATACGAATTTGGTTTTTAATAGATAGCCATGACTGAAAATATGCATCTGTCAATTAAACAATTAGTTTGACATGTAATTCTCTCTGATATTTGCTGCAAAGTGATTCTCTCCGTTTCGCGGTATAAGTATACAGCAAATTATCATCATGGATTTCGAAAAGGGCGAACGGAGGAGAAATGTTTTAGGAACTTACTCAATAGATTTATTGAAATGGGAAGTGTGAATTACAAAAAACAAGAAAGAAGAAAGCCTATTATCAACGAGGAAAACCAACTTTCAGTGCTATTAACAGCAACTAATCATCCCAACGTAAACCAAAATGACATTGGTGAAGGAACTGGTATAAGCGAGAAGTCAGTACAAAGCATTCTGAAGAAAAATCGATATCATGCATACCATATTCAGCTACATCAAGAACTAAGTAATACTGATTTTCAATTTCGTTCCGAATTTTGTATCTGGGGGAGACAGGCAATTCAGGACATCCCATAACAACGCATCTGTCAACAGGCAATTTTCACTATTATTCAACTGATAATCCGCATGTTATGAGACAAGTTGATCATCAGCATCGACGGTCTTTGAATGTCTGGGGCGGAATTTTTGGAAACCATGTAGTAGGTCCACATTTCTTCGAGGGTCATCTCAGTAGGACTATGTATTTGCACTTCCTGAATTGAATTACCCGGAACGTTAGCTAATATACCCTAACTAACAAGAAACAGGGTATGGTTTTAACAAGACGGAGCACCTGTCCAATTTTCGCAAGACGTGAGGGCATTTGATTTTTCCCAACCAGTGGATTGGTAGGAATGGATCCACCAAATGGCCTGCTAGATTGATTTTTAAGGAACCACCAACAGCACTAATGAATATGCATCAACGAATTGTGGAAAGGTCTTTTCAGCGGCGAATTAATTTGTGCCTAAATTAAAATTGAAGACATTTTGAACATTTACTGTAGTAAATAATTTTGATATCTTTCCCGGCTTTGGAATAAAATAATGAATCGTATTATCTGTTTCTGTTTATCTCACATTGACACTTACTTGCATTTTGTTAGTTATATTGCCTCAGCATGATCAACTCCGTACATAGAAGTATGTATAATTAAATGGTTATTTTTATGAAAACTATTAAATATCTCAATAACTATGGGGTTTAGACATATTATTATTTGCAAAGATTGGCATTTCTTTCTAATCTAATCGAATAATAAGAAAAATAATTGTTTTCGCCCATCTGGATAGCGCTGAACATAAATTCTTTAGGCTTGCAAACAATTAATTCCACCTTCTCCAGTAGCATATATCACATCAATTAATTCTTCTCAAAAATTGCATTGTTATAATCGTAACGTACAATGCAACCATACATACCAAACTTATTGTTTAATTGACAGATGCATTTTTTTCCAGTCATAGCTATCTATTCAAAAACAAATTCGTATTCAAGTACCGTTTGAAATATAAATCCTTTTATATCTTGAAAAATATCAATTTTAGGTATAGGGTATGCTTAATATTTTGTGTAGGAAATTAGATGCAGAATAATATAAAATTTAAAAAAATATATGATTCTATTTAAAAAACAAGAGTTACGACAATTTGAAATTTTAGAAAATGGCGTGTCTGATACAAAGGCAGGGTTCCTCAAAAGTGAAAATTTTTAACACTGGTACCTAAACAGTACTTAATACCAACCATGGAAAAAGAAAATTTCTTAAATTTTAAATAGAACATCAGAATAATTTTTTTTTGTGAACCTCCACTTTAATTTTTTTTCAGAAAAACGTCAATAACTCGGAAATGCCATATGGAAATTAAAAACCAAAAAAAGGTTCAATTTCATATAAAAATTTATTGAATTAAAAATCTCTATGCCGTAAAATTATTTTAAAATATACAGGGTGTCCCAATTTTGCGTTATAACAAAAGCAAACATTTTTTTAAATGGAACACCCTGTATATTTTTTCATTTTATAATTTGGATAGTATTTTATAACTTAAACCTTTTTTTGGTTTTTAATTTCGATATGGCATTTCCGAGTTATTGACGTTTTTCTGAAAAAAATGTAATAAGCGGAGGTTCACAAAAAAAATTATTCTGATGTTGTATTTAAAATTTAAGAAATTTTCTTTTTCCTATGGTTGGTCATAAGTACTGTTTATGTACCAGTGTTAAAAATTTTCACTTTTGAGGAACCCTGCCTTTGTATCAGACACGCCATTTTCTAAAATTTCAAATTGTCGTAACTCTTTTTTTTTAAATGGAATCATATATTTTTTTAAATTTTATATTATTCTACATCTAATTTTCTACAAAAAATGTTAAGCATACCCTATACCTAAAAGTGATAATTTTCAAGATATAAAAGAATTTATATTTCAAACGGTCCTTGAATGCGAATTTGTTTTTGAATAGATAGCCATGACTGAAAAAAATGCATCTGTCAATTAAACAATTAGTTTGACATGTAAATGGGAGGTGTGAATTACAAAAAACAAAAGAAGAAAGCCTATCATCAACGATGAACCAAAAAGACATTGGTGAAGGAACTGGCATAAGCGAGAGGTCAGTACAAAGCATTCTGAAGAAAAATCGATATCAAGCATATGATATTAAGTGCTATTGGTGATTCCTTATAAACAATTTCAGGTTTTGTTAGATCCTTAGATCTAGCAGGTCATTTGGTGGGTCCATTCCTACCAATCCACTGGTTGGGAAAAATGAAACGCCCTCACGTCTTGTGAAAATTGGGCAGGTGCTCCGTCTTGTTAAAACCACACCCTGTTTCTTGTTAGTTAGGGTACATTAGCTAACGTTCCGGGTAATTCAATTTGCAAGAAGTACAAATACATAGACCTACTGAGATGGCCCTCGAAGAAATGTTGACCTACAACATGGTTTCCAAAAATTCCGCCCCAGACATTCGATGCTGATGATCAACTTGTCTCATAACATGCGGATTATCAGTTAAATAATAGTGAAAATTGTACCTATTGACAGATCCGTTGTTATGGGATGACGCCTCATCCGTGAATAAAATATATTGGAAAAACGAAAGATCCTCCTGTATTTTCTGTCTTCCCCAGAAACAAAATTCGGAACGAAATTGAAAATCAGTATTACTCAGTTCTTTATGTAGCTGAATATGATATGCTTGATATCGATTTTTCTTCAGAATGCTTTGTACTGACCTCTCGCTTATGCCAGTTCCTTCACCAATGTCTTTTTGGTTCCTCGTTGATGATAGGCTTTCTTCTTTTGTTTTTTGTAATTCACACCTCCCATTTACATGTCAAACTAATTGTTTAATTAACAGATGCATTTTTTCAGTCATGACTATCTATTCAAAAACAAATTCGTATTCAAGGACCGTTTGAAATATAAATTTTTTTATATCTTGAAAAATATCACTTTTAGGTATAGGGTATGCTTAATATTTTTTGTAGGAAATTAGATGCAGAATAATATGAAATTAAAAAAAATATATGATTCCATTTAAAAAAAAAGAGTTACGACAATTTGAAATTTTAGAAAATGGCGTGTCTGATACAAAGGCAGGGTTCCTCAAAAGTGAAAATTTTTAACACTGGTACATAAACAGTACTTATGACCAACCATAGGAAAAAGAAAATTTCTTAAATTTTAAATATAACATCAGAATATTTTTTTTTTGTGAACCTCCGCTTTTTACATTTTTTTCAGAAAAACGTCAATAACTCGGAAATGCCATATCGAAATTAAAAACCAAAAAAAGGTTTAAGTTATAAAATACTATCCAAATTATAAAATGAAAAAATATACAGGGTGTTCCATTTAAAAAAATGTTTGCTTTTGTTATAACGCAAAATTGGGACACCCTGTATATTTGAAAATAATTTTACGGCATAGAGATTTTTAATTCAATAAATTTTTATCTGAAACATTTTTTTCTATCTCTTACGAGAAAGGCGCTAGGAAAGCTTGACGCACTGTTGCAGGACCCTGTATACAAAAGAATTGAAGAAAACTGATAATAACATTATAGCAAAATTCATACCAAGTTACAAAATTTTACTAATAATGCATTTTGTGCATTGTACAAGTTTAGCACATGAATAGAAACGAATTTCTGAAACTATAAGAATGAAATTTCCATTTGTAGATTTAATTAAATATGGAAAAATTGTTCTTATAATCTTCTGTGAGTACAATTATTCAAGAAGTCATTATCTGATATCTCACTGCCCCATAAACCAGTGCTAACAAAATGGGGAATTTGGCTATATGCTACAATGTACTATGCGAACAATTTTGAAGAATTTAATAAGGTTATATACAACTTTCCAGAAACGACAAGCAAATCAGTTTAAGACTGCTAAACAGTTCTTAAGAAACAAGAGCTTCCTTCAAAACAATTGAGTTACATAAAATCGCGTTTAAATTTTGTGAGCAACACAACCAAATCTTTATAAAAGCAGATTCATTTTAGAAAATACCTGCATGCATTGGCCAAGAAATCAAAATAATATCGAAAGAAGTATTCGTTGAAAATGAAGGATTTTTAATATTAAATAAATTAAACTTGATTTTGAATGGCAATTTTCAAATGGATCCAGCTATAATTTAAAATAAAGATAAGCTTTTCTGCTTTCAAAAATTTATTGAGCGTCAGAAGTATTAATTTTTACAATTAAACCCTTAGAACAACATTTAATGATCTACTGTTTTTATGAATAAATTTTAGTTATTTTGAAACGTACAATTTAATTTTTAAATACTTACATGATATTATATATTGCGTAAAGAAAGTATGTTTATTTTAGTTTTAAGCCAAATTTCTTTGTAAAATATGTTGATAAACTAGTAACATATCAAGAAAATATAGTTTTCTTTAGTGCTTTTTTCGTGTTTTTATGCTTTTTTAATGCTTTTTTTCTCTAAATTTTGTGCCTTTTAATGCTTTTTAGTGCTTTTTTAGTGTTTTTATGCTTTTTTCCTGTTTTTATGCTTTTTTAATGCTTTTTTTCTCTAAATTTTGTGCCTTTTTAAGTGCTTTTTTTCACATTTTTTAAGCTTTTTTATCCGCTCTCTAATTATAAATAATAATGTAAATACTTGTGAGAAAATATTATTATTTAACAAGGCTGACTAACACTTGATCAACTCCTATTTTAACTCGATTAATTGGAATTTCGTCACTACAAATTCAAATTTTTGATTCAGCAGAATTCTATGACATCATCTACACCGCATTTGATATATTCGTACCATCTAAACATGTCTACCAGAATAATAAATCTTACCCACGATGGATGACTAAAGAACTGATCTCACTAATAAAAGAAAAGAAAAAGGCACATATCATTTACAAACAAGGTGGTCTACTTGATGACTACCGAGATTTTTCCCAACTGAGGGATGAGTGTAAGAGATTATCAAAAACCTGTTACAGTAACTACCTTCTTGAAGTTCAAAACTCCTTAAAATCGAATTCGCGCTACTTCTGGCAGTATGCTAAAGATCTAAAAAATGAATCCAGGTATCCAAATGAAATGCATTTTTCAATATAATTCATTATATTTATTATCATATTTCATTATATTTATTTTAGTAAGTGTTTTTATTTGTATTTAAGATCAATTTTATAATAAAGCTGTACTGAAGAGAGCGAAAGTTCGAAACACGTGTCTGCAGATGATTATAAACTTGAATGCTAGATTTTTTAATTGCTTTTGCTAACTTAATTTAATGAAATCAGTTTAAAATTCATTTTTCATAATTTTTCATGTTATAGTTACATTTAAACAATCTAAAGTACATTTTATCATTTATTAGTTTGTTCAACAGAAATAATTTCATTCAAATTAGTGTTGCTTTAATAGTTGTACTATTTGTAACACGCAAATTAATTTGTATTATTCAATGTCTGTCGAAGTATTAGCTAGAGAAGTAGTTGTTTCAAATTAATTTGTTTTGTAGTCTTAGTAAGACTCATTGTTGTAGATTCACGAAATGTTTTCGTATTTTTAAATTTATTATTTAATTTTCTACAACGAACTAAAGGATTTTAATACATTTTATAATACAAATTAATTTGCGTGTTACAAATAGTACAACTATTAAAGCAACACTAATTTGAATGAAATTATTTCTGTTGAATAAACTAATAATTTATTAAAATTAATTTGTATTATTCAATGTCTGTCGAAGTATTAGCTAGAGAAGTAGTTGTTTCAAATTAATTTGTTTTGTAGTCTTAGTAAGACTCATTGTTGTAGATTCACGAAATGTTTTCGTATTTTTAAATTTATTATTTAATTTACTACAACGAACTAAAGGATTTTAATACATTTTAGGATTGATATTAATATCCTATTGGGAAAGCTTGATTCTATCGGAATCCTTTATTGAATATAACTCACCAATTTGGACGCCATTTACTGCAATCAACATTGATCGACTTGAACACACTCAAAAGGAAATTCCTAAGATGCATTGAGTATAAATCTGGACGTCAACATACCCAAGATGATTACTTGTCCATACTACATGACTTTAACATGAAGTCACTTGCTGAATGAAGAACTTTTGCTGACCTATGTCTACTTCAATGGATAGTTAACGGTCACATTGATGCTCCACACACTTTACAGTCCATTTCATTTCATATTGCCTCTAGAAGGACGCAGCTACTCTCTTCTACCCGGTTACAAATAGCACAGTGTCTATTTAATAATCTCGAATGGTTCGACCTATTTAGGAATTCCCCGGACTGTTTTAAATACTATCTGTCATAGTCATAATATTTTTTATGTTTTTTTTCTCCTGTTCCCCATATCAGTTCATATTTTAATGATTTTAATGTAACAATATCACAATATTATTAATTTTTATATCCCTTACCTTTAACACTATATTATGTTCAATTTTATTCTTTTAATGTTTCATGTTACACATACAGTTTTATATATTTATATTCTACTTATATTAACATTGATTTTTATATACTATGTTCTTCCTGTGTTATAGGCATTTGCCGTAAATAAGTATTATTATTATTATTATTATTATTAATTTATTTATTTTTGCCATTCTATAGCCTCGTCCACAATTATTCTCAAGGCCTAAGTATGATCTTTTTGACCGGAAGGATGATTCCAGTCATGATCTTGCTCGCGGCGCTCAGTATTGTGAAACCTCTCCAATTTTCCTATTTCGTCTTATCGCCCTTTTGGTATTCTGACTATAACTCCCTTCTTCCAGTTCTCTGGTATATGTTATTCTGTCCTGTATTTTGTTTAGTAGAGTGTGCATCATGTTTATTGTATATTCTTCCCCTACTTTTTACATTTCAATTCGGATTCCGTCTATGTCTGGTGTTTTCCCTCTCATTCGTGTTTTAACAGCTTTTGCTACTTCGTTTTCTGTTATTACACCACTCTTCATGTCTATCTACTAATTTACTGTTTCCCTTGCGTCAATTCTTGGTATCGCCTTCTCTTGGTAAGTTTCTTCAAAAAAATCTATCCATCGTTCCCTAATTTCTTTTTTAAATAACAGTACAGAGTAAAACAGGAAAGAACTCGCCCAGAGGGCAGGGACGCCTAGGCGAAACCTACCCCAGGGAGAGCAGGCGTTAGGAAAGGGGACGCATCCGCGATACCCTGCACTAACGTCAACACCCGGCTTGACAGGGACGCAAAAGCGAAACCTGTTGAGCGACAGCACACCCCCGGGGCTCCACAAGAGACCGGCGGAACCCCTAGAGGGGGGAAAGTGCCTTCGCAAAGAGGACCTTTAGCGACATCCTGACGGGCTGTACTTGCTACAATACCGAAGGGATTTTAGCAGCTTACTCAGTTGCAAAGGATAGCATGCCTCAGCATGACCGGAGCAATGCGAACAACACCCACTGCAGCAATGGAAGCAATGCTCTGCCTTCCACCTCTCGACTTATAGGTAGAGGAGATGGCCACGGCGACAGCACTGCGCCTAAACTCAGTTGGACTTTGGTACAAAGGAGGCAGGGCTGGCAGACACTGTCACCTTTTAGAGGAGGCTGTCAAAAAGACACCCCTCCTTAGAAGGAAGTCAGACAATTTGCCACCCTGCTACGTCTTCAATAGACCCTATAATGTATCGATAAAAAGAGGAACCGGGAGTGTAGAGGGTGGGGAAACCCTCCGAATTTACACCGATGGTTCTAAAACCAAAAGAGGATCCGGGTCGGGAATTTACTCGCAACAAATGGACCTCTCATTAGCTATACCCCTAGAGAAGCACACAACTACTCTGCAAGCAGAGATCGTTGGCATCGTCCAAGGGGCGAAAGAAATCCTACACGAGACATCCGTGATAGGAACATCCAAATCCTTACAGACAGTAGGGCAGCAATACTAGCAGTGAGTAGTCACAAGATCACCTCAACACTAGTAAAAGAATGTCACAACACCCTTAAACAAGCAGCACAATCAAACAGTATTGAGCTGCGCTGGGTCAAGGGACACAATAATGAAGAAGGCAACAGCAAGGCAGACGAGTTGGCGCGAGCTGGATCGGTTCTCAGTGATACCACGGACGGGCCTCCGATCGCGCCAACCCCGAAATGCCTCACTGATATCCTCAAACAAAATACTCTCAAGATGCTAAAACAACGTTGGGACAACACTTCAGGCTGCAGACAGGCCGAGGAAGCAATACGCTCACCCAATCTGAAAACAGCTGAATATTATTTGCGACTATCCCGGGGGAATCTGCGTCTTATCACAGGTATCCTTACGGGTCACTGTTAGCTAAGGAAACACTTGTTTACTATGGGACTGGTGGAAACCCCCATATGTAGAGCATGTGAAGAAGAGGACGAGACAGTGGAACATGTGTTAACCATCTGCCCGGCTCTCGCCCACCTTAGAGAGTCCATGCTAGGGGAGCTCTGGCCGAACATGGCCAACATAAGGGATAACCCTCCAAGCGTTGTGCTGTCCTTTGCTCGCCACCTTGGGTGGCTAAATTAGTGATAGAACAACGCAGGGCTGTCCCAGTCAGGGGGGCACAATGGGCCTAGTGAGGCCTAAGTGCTCTGGTCAATGATTTGATCACCCTTGGCAAACTCAATCCAGATCCAGATCCAAAACAGGAAAGAAACTCAACTTTTCTGTTTTACTCTGTTATACTTGCTTTGGTATTCCTCCTGCCGGTTATGCTATTTACTACGTTCTGCAATGTTCTCATATAGTTTTTGCTTGCCGGTTATTTTGTTTGTTTAGTTGTTCTTCGAGGCTCTTTCGCTTTTCTCGTCTTGATGCTCTTTTAATTTCCTTGTCTAGTATCTTGTTTCTTCTATTTTCTTCTAGGTGTGGCGAGCTCGCCAAGTTTTGTGGTTATTCTTTTTCATTCCTACAGTTTTACATGTAGCCTCTTTGCATATTTGCTTGTATTCCTTCCATAGTTAGTTCATGTTTCTTTATTCATTTGTTATCTTGTTCTTGCCATTTTAGCAGCTGTTTGTAAGCGGTTGTTAGATTTGAATTTCCAGTTACCCAATCTACATTGTAGTTCTCCCTGCAGACTCTTTTTTTAATTAAATTAATATTTAATTACGCGAAATGTTTTCGTGGTTTTCTAATTATTAAATATTAATTTAATTTAATTAATTTAAATTTGATAACACTTGGTGGAATGCCATTAGGGCATGGATTATTGCTTAAATTTTATTGATTTAATTTTTATTTTATTATTGAGTTATATAGAAAACACAATCATAATAATTAGTCATAAATTACTTTATAATTAATAAAATAAATTTACCCTGTGTCAAAAAATAAATATTTGTTTACAATTTTCTCAATTTTAATTT